>CANNZV010002353.1:0-102083 GCA_947561585.1 Caprella mutica | reverse complement strand
ACTTTGCTTCACGGTACTCTACTTTGCTATACGGTACTCTTCTTTGCTATACGGTACTCTACTTTGCTTCACGGTACTCTACTTTGCTTCACGGTACTCTACTTAGCTATACGGTACTCTACTTTGCTATACGGTACTCTAATTAAAAATGCATTATTATATACGTATAATGTTTCATTATCTATTTGTTGTGAATTATTTGACATTATTATGCTGAGCAAGTACACCCCCCCCCCCTGCCTCAAACCCCCTTTTCGTAATGGGGGGATATTAACCCCCCCCCCCTCCTCCCCCCCCCCCATCTCATTAGCTTTGTCTTATCAAGTTACCCCCCCCCCCCCCCTAAAACTTATATATAATATAATTGTGATGTATGATATTCGCTTAAAGTTAATTGCAGAGAAGTTCAGCTCTATGCCCAGGGTAGGATAGTTGTTGTGTCACCTTTAACTACATCAGTACTTTATTTATAGACTTTTTGTAGGTACGGACACCTAGTTTTCTCTACTAGTTTCTTCTGCCTGGTTACATTTCTGCCAAACTGCATCTGCAGTTGCACTCCAAAGAAGCACCAAAGCGCAAGAAATGCGCCATCTGGTGCCTACTTCTGCGCAATGTAATATCCTATGACGCATTGTGCAACTGCGTATTTCTTAGCAATTGATGTGACGCGTTATAGACGAGTGCATTTTGTATGGCATATGTTTTAGAGTATTAATTACATGGTGATAATTTAAATTAACATTTCTTACACACATTACTCATAAAGAAAATGCACCTTTAAGAAAAATAATAAATGTATGGCGCGCTTAAAAAAATATATTACATGGCGTAATGGAACATTGTTACATGGCGCATGTAAAAAAGAATATTACATGGTTCATTAAAAAAATGTTACATGGCTTAAATAAAAAAGACTGTTTGCGCCATTTCCTAATTCTCAAGATGGCGCGTTTTCCCCCGTTGTTCTCATCTTAGAGTGTTATCCATGTGACTAGGTACACACTGTTACTACGCTACTACTCACTACTTAGACACGCTCCGTACACACAAAGTGGGGGGGGGGGGGTATGATGTTACCACCTGGGGGATAGAGTGGGTGTAGTTGGGAATTATCGAACGGTTTTATATTTTCGTTCGTATGAGGGAAACGATTCGACTGTGCTATTTTAATTCGTATCCAGGATACCTGCTCGTATCAAGGATACGAAATTACGAATTATGACACTAATATTGTTGTAATTAGACTATGTATCGTATTTTGTAAATAATGTATCTAATGTTGTTTCTTTTCCGTTTTTCTGCCATTGTAACCAGTTGTTTGTCATTTTGTGCTCTATTCCCACTGGGAATGGAGTGTACTATTGGGAATTTGAACCTAATTCACGGAGAGCATTCCATTCCCACTTACCATAATGAGGTACAGGCAAACTCATGAGTTGCCAACTAGTGGTTATAACTCAGAGCCACTTCATATCTCAGGTGCTCTAAATAGTTTTCTATGATTAAAATCTTAGAAAACTATGGTCTCTGAGGGACTCAATTCTTGGCGTATATCGTTTTCTATAATTTAAACATAGAAAATACTTCAGGTCCTTCATAACTCGAGTGCTTCATAATTCAGGAGGTTTTACTGTACTAAAGTACTATAGAGGTGCTCGCAGTACTCGGAATGTGGGTGTCAACGCTGCTCCCTATTGTCTATCCTAATACAGTTCTACACTATATAGTTTCCTATGGGGTAAGTTATAAATTATAGGACAGTGTCACATTTTCGATCATATACCATTTTAACTCGTTATTTTAAATGGTATCCACGCCAGTATCATGGATACCAATTTAAATCTTTACATTTTACTCATTTGATCGATGATGTGCAACTGACCGATAACTCGTAACCACTCCTACATCATTCACAACTGAATGGCTAGATACACGAGGATATAAATACCCCCCACCCTCCCCCTTCCCCAACTTCATTACTAATCCTTGTTCCATTTGCTTGAACATGACACTCGGGGTGCCGTCCCCCGGGGGAGAGAGGCACACACCCCCATTGGTTCTAGCTAGGGTAGATTGTGAGGCTGAGACTGATGGTTTTCTAGAATTTTTAGTTTATTACTTAGCTACAAGATTTGAAGAGAAAACAAGTACCAAGTTGCACAGACATTGTTTGAATTATTATTTGAAATAATCGATTATGTTTTTGTAAATAATTAAACTCAATGGTATGAGACAGTTGCATTCATGTCCCGCCTTGTAAAATGTGTACATGGTATACTTTTTATGGTGTGTTACTTAGTGTCCCACAATGCAAAAAAGAGTTAAAGTACTTCTTAGTTTATTATAGTACTTTTAGTTTTTAGTACTTTTAGTGTTTTATTAATAATTAGTAGCTATTTAGAGATATATTAAGTTGTTTAACCAGCTCTACTTGCAATGACTAATGATGTAGACATTAGTTCACTGGGGAGAATGTACGGGGATGTTGACTTCACCACTTGTAGTTATATTGCAGCCCATGGGACATATAGGCCTAGTAAATCTAACCAACTGGACTGTGGAGGGTCCTTAGGGCCCCTTCCCTCTCCCCCACTTCAATACCCCTCCCCCTCTCCCCCCACTTCAATAACTTCCCCCGGTATCGAACTCCTTTTAACTCCTAACTTCCCTCTCACCTTCTCAGACCAAACTTTATTAACTCAGTTAGGTTGTTTGTGCAAAACTCCACGGATAAAGTGTGATTGAATTCACTGGCACAGCTATGAGAGACTATTGATAGTCTTGTTATGAGAACCGTACTCATTAATGAGTGAGTATTGATAGTTATGAGAGCTGTACTCATTAATGAGAGAGTATTGATAGTTATGAGAATCGTACTCATTAATGAGTATTCTACTTCTGAAAGTGCCTCTTCATTAACCATTTAAATTAATTATGTTAATCCTGTTACCAATTTATTATCGTTCACTAAACTAATGCATATCTACGATAGATATGAGATAGTGTGACTCTATCTAATATCCAACTGTTGACTCAATTCCTGCTCCCAGTACACACTGATTGAAACACAGTGTTTTTATTGCTAGCCAAAACTCTACGGTTTTTACTCCCCATTTCTGGTTATCTCTCTTGGCTAAATTTCTACTCACCTTTTGAAACCTATGAAGTGACGATCAATACTCTGCTACATTGTTCTAAATGCTACACATGGTATCAGGGATACGATCTGTGTATATAGGATGCCATGAATGCAGTCCTAATCCGTAAACATTTAGCCTTTATTAATATTTTCTGTATATAATTCCTCCTTTTATTTTGTGTGATTATGAGTATTTCATTAAAGGGGCAGTTCAGTCAATTTTTGTTTTCATAATATTAATGTTGAACGATCACTTTGTAAGAATAAAACATTCTTGTAGAATTAAACGGTTGAAAAAAATATAATAAGCTATATATATCATATTTTATAAATTCGTTTAGTTCCTGCGTCCTCCTACAGATGGCGCCATCACTCTGTACTATTAGTTTACATTTTACAGCTGATAATATGTGAACAATTTTTCTATCAACAGTATTAACAGGTAATTTATTAAGAGATGGTTTTCTTTTCAAAACTAAATCTAATTGACTCTAAGGACAGTTTTCAATTTCATAAATTCTTTTCCCCATTTTCATAAGTTAATAACCGATTCAAGTCTGGGACTGGTTATCATTTTGTTTACGTACTACAATGATTAGTTACGCGGTCCACCGCAGTCCACAGATGGGGCCACTAATTTACAATATACTTTTTATATAAACATTTCTAAAATCAACGAATATTCTAATGTTACATAAATAAATATACTAAATCGATTTAGGACCAATTTGGCGATAGTTTGATTTTGACTGAACTGCCCCTTTAAGTAACTGAAGTAATTAAACTCTGCGTGGTAATTATATAGAAACTTTATTTTCTTTTCACTTATAAATATCTAATTATATCAACAACATTCGCTATCAAATATAGCGATGAAAACTATTGGTGAACTGGAAGGATGTTATCACCTCTAGCAGCCAATTATTGTCCATTTTACTGCCCTGTACCACGGGTAATAAGCTATAGTTAGCAGTCCTACTGCCTCTTCATTTTCCTCTCTTGTTTAAATTTGTACAACTAGAATAGAGTCGTATGGAGTCATGTACAACTAGAATAGTCTTACCGAGTCATGTACAACTAGAATAGAGTCATACTGAGTCATGTACAACCAGAATAGAGTCGTACTGAGTCATGTACAACTAGAAGAGAGTCATACCGAGTCATGTACAACTAGAATAGAGTCGTACTGAGTCATGTACAACTAGAATAGAGTCATACTGAGTCATGTACAACTAGAATAGAGTCATACTGAGTCATGTACAACTAGAATAGAGTCATAATGAGTCATGTACAACTAGAATAGAGTCTTACCGAGTCATGTACAACTAGAATAGAGTTTTACCGAGTCATGTACAACTAGAATAGAGTCATACTGAGTCATGTACAACCAGAATAGTCATACTGAGTCATGTACAACTAGAATAGAGTCATACTGAGTCATGTACAACTAGAATAGAGTCATACTGAGTCATGTACAACTAGAATAGAGTCATACTGAGTCATGTACAACTAGAATAGAGTCTTACCGAGTCATGTACAACTAGAATAGAGTCTTACCGAGTCATGTACAACTAGAATAGAGTCATACTGAGTCATGTACAACCAGAATAGTCATACTGAGTCATGTACAACTAGAATAGAGTCATACTGAGTCATGTACAACTAGAATAGAGTCATATTGAGTCATGTACAACTAGAATAGAGTCGTACTGAGTCATGTACAACTAGAATAGAGTCATACTGAGTCATGTACAACTAGAATAGAGTCATACTGAGTCATGTACAACTAGAATAGAGTCATATTGAGTCATGTACAACTAGAATAGAGTCGTACTGAGTCATGTACAACTAGAATAGAGTCATACTGAGTCATGTACAACTAGAATAGAGTCATACTGAGTCTTTACAACCAGAATAGAGTCATACTGAGTCTTTACAACCAGAATAGAGTCATACTGAGTCATGTACAACTGGAATAGAGTCATACTGAGCGAGTCGACCCCTAACTGAGTCATCTCCATGACTCACTCCAGATAACAGCTAGTGTCTAATTTAGATAAGAACCCCCCTCCCCCCCTCCACTGCATTAGTGGATTGCCTGCCTCACGCAAAGGACCACACCCACCGGGGTAAACTAACCCACCGGGGTAAACTAACCCACCGGGGTAAACTAACCCACCGGGGTAAACTAAACCACCGGGGTAAACTAACCCACCGGGGTAAACTAACCCACCGGGGTAAACTAACCCACCGGGGTAAACTAACCCACCGGGGTAAACTAACCCACCGGGGTAAACTAACCCACCGGGGTAAACTAACCCACCGGGGTAAACTAACCCACCGGGGTAAACTAAACCACCGGGGTAAACTAACCCACCGGGGTAAACTAACCCACCGGGGTAAACTAACCCACCGGGGTAAACTAACCCACCGGGGTAAACTAAACCACCGGGGTAAACTAACCCACCGGGGTAAACTAACCCACCGGGGTAAACTAACCCACCGGGGTAAACTAACCCACCGGGGTAAACTAACCCACCGGGGTAAACTAACCCACCGGGGTAAACTAACCCACCGGGGTAAACTAACCCACCGGGGGTAAACTAAACCACCGGGGTAAACTAACCCACCGGGGGTAAACTAACCCACCGGGGGTAAACTAAACCACCGGGGTAAACTAAACCACCGGGGTAAACTAACCCACCGGGGTAAACTAAACCACCGGGGGTAAACTAAACCACCGGGGGTAAACTAAACCACCGGGGGTAAACTAAACCACCGGGGGTAAACTAAACCACCGGGGGTAAACTAAACCACCGGGGGTAAACTAAACCACCGGGGGTAAACTAAACCACCGGGGGTAAACTAACCCACCGGGATAATTTACGAATTATCGGTCAGTTTCACATCTTCGGTCATATCAAGTAATATACTCTCAAATTATCTAAATGAATTAGATAATTATTCATAATAATCACAGTTTCATTATAATTGTTTATTCACTCATTATTAGTTCTTATCTATTCATGAGTACGATTACTAATTTATTACTACTCATAACCTTACTATTTATTACCAATCTAACTATTTATTGCCGTAATAAATGACGAGGAATCTAATTGATAATAAATCACTAACTGGTAACTCTCTCTAGAACTTCCGTCAACTCGTTGGTGATTATTGTTATACATTATTTAAGAATCCTTTATATTTTTCTATATCATTTTTTAACGCTAATTTTAGAGGATAGCGCTAGGGTTATGCTCTTCAACTACGAGGTCTTAGATTTTGTGTTAGGTAGACTCATAGGCTTCATTTACTATCACCTCTTCATTTTCCTCTTCCATCACATTCCTTGCTAAGTGACTTTGTTCACAGAGTAGCTTTTTTGCATCCATGAGCTTGTCATGGACTAATGATAGGTTATTTTATTCATTGAATCACTTTCCTCTCTGACTGCTTCTTCCAGTCCCTTGTATTTAATTTCCTTTCAACTTATTGCAGTTGCTATTAAAGTTGTTAATAAAATTCTAGTTTTTTTCTATTCAATGGTGTAGTATTCTGACCCTTATTGCACTAGTGAATAGAGGCGAGAGTTGCCTTTCACTGTTTGATATGACATCTCTAGGGTTGTGACAATATGCCTTTTTTAAATCATAGATCTTAAGAATATCACAGACGAAATGAAATGGTATCGAATGCTATATACCGCTGGTGTAGAACCATTCTATACTCTTTATTTCTCTCCGTCTATACCATTTTCAGGATCTATGATTTTCAAAGCATATTGTCACAACCCTAGTAATTACCATGTCATCTACACTGAGGTAGTAGAGGTACACCTCCCCCCCCCCCCCCGAGTTTGTTTAACTCATCCCTTGCCCAAAGGAAGTGCAGTGTGCCACTCATGCCCAGTGTGCCAAACACAGGTAGCTATTGGCCGTACCCAGGGGGTAAGGGGGAGGGGGAAACAGCTGCCACGTGCCTGCCTTCAAAAGGGGGAAAGGGGTGAGAGAGGTAGAGAGAGAGAGAGAGAGAGGGGGGGGGGGGGGTGTTAATCCACACTGTTGTAAACAAAGCTACTCTACCCTATTACTTTGGGTAAACTTCGAGTTATCGGACAGTTCCGCAGTTTCGATCATGCAAGGAAAAATAAAGAAACGTAAAACTTTAAATTTAAGTTATTAAACTTCTAGTTCTCTCTTTATTGGTATCCGTGATACCTGCTAGTATCGTGGATACCGATTAAACACTTAACTATTTTTGTCTTTATTGATCGATAATGTGGAACCGTTTGATAACTCAATACTTATCCTATATCATATTATATATACCTATATATCTTATTTAATTCTAGCTGTGTTGAAACACTTGTAATATTCGAATAAGTATGTTGAAATGTGATATATTACTAATAAACCAATGCAGTTTTTATCACAATCTGTACAGTTCAATACCGTTCTTTCTTTAATTTCCATTTTCTAACTAGCAACAATTAATAGGAAGGCGTGTACCTTAATTGTAATCAGTTCCAGTAATTGTAGCACTGTTCAATAGGAGTGAGTAATTCAGATCCTTGAGTGATTCACACTAGCGTCCTACGTCACACTTAGGTACAACAAACACAAAACTATAGTACCTACCTAGATACATACGTACTTACTTGATGAACTACTGTTTAGTGGTGGTTGTTGTACATATAGTTATGATTGTATTCGTTTGTGTGTCTATGTATGTACTTCATCAATATCATTATATTTAATCTAACAGCCATTTGTAATATATGAATGAGTTATTGTCTGGCGGTGTGTGGTTAGGAACTTCTTACTACGCTCAGTTGCCAACTACTCTTTTTGATACTATTGTACTAGTTGTGCTTGCTTTGTTAATATCAGAGTGTTCTTATCATCACTTCCCCCTCTCATCACTCTCTGTGATGATTAATAGATAGATAAGATTATATTGCGCGATAGGAGCTTATTAATAACGTTATTTCCCGCTAACAGTTGCCAACTCGCTCTATTACACTTGGCACTTTTCAGTTGTCTTTTGACTGTGATGGAGTGAGGGTGTCAGACGCTCTCTCCTCTCTTTGGTTATGTCTTGTTCTATACAAATGTGATGCAGTGACTTACATACAAATTACCCATAGTGACTACTTTACTTCACTGTGTAGTATTTCTGTCTGTTGTTATCATGGTTGCGTGTGGTTGTCTACTTTACAACCATAAGGTTGTTCTCTTTTATTTATACATATTGCACCAAGTCTCACATAGTAACTAATGTTTGATTTAGCCAAGTACCTACCTCATTATTTAGGGTAAGTTACGAGTTATCGCACCGTGCCACATTTTCAATCATGCAAGAAAAATAAATACTAGGTAATTAATTATTTCATTTTCATTTGTATCCATGGTAGTTGTAACTTTTGTAAGTATCAAGGATACCAACTAAAATAAGTTATATAATAATTACATAATTATTCCTATATGATCGAAAATATCGAACTGTCCAATAACTCATAACTTACCCTAAAGCATCTATTTTGCTGTTAATTATCACATTAAAATAATTAATTTTCTATTATTTTCGTCTAGCCTACATAATGATAACTTAAAAAAATATTTTCAAGTACTATCCTAGTTATTATTTTTTATATTCAATAAATGCTACCTAAGTACATAACTGCTCAGTGTGCTAACTGACACTACAGTTAATTAGGTTATTTACCACCGGATGCAGATAGCAGACTATAGTCATTCGTTATTTTAACATTAGAAATAATAGTTACTGCATTAAATAGTAACATTGAACTTATTGAGCCTAATGGTAATAAATTGGATATGGTGACACTATAAATAATTTATTGCATTTTCTATGAGTTTTGATGATATTTACCCTCTTGCTATATTTACCCTCTTTTACTATGTACATTTACCCTCTTTTACTATGTACATTTACCCTCTTTTACTATGTACATTTACCCTCTTTTACTATGTACATTTACCCTCTTTTACTATGTACATTTACCCTCTTTTACTATGTACATTTACCCTCACTCTCTATGTACATTTACCCTCACTCTCTATGTACATTTACCCTCACTCTCTATGTACATTTACCCTCACTCTCTATGTACATTTACCCTCACTCTCTATGTACATTTACCCTCACTCTCTGCTAATCAGGATGGTGTCTGTATATTTAATAACTTTTGAATGTCAGTTTGATGCATTGAAAGAGGGGTACAGTGCACCCCACACTGTAGTGCACTGCACATTCTAGTGCACTGCACATTCTAGTGCACTGCACATTCTAGTGCACTGCACATTCTAGTGCACTGCACATTCTAGTGCACTGCACATTCTAGTGCACTGAATATTCTAGTGCATGCACACAATAGTGCATATTCTCTTTTTTACTTAGTTTGTTGTACCAAATTACATGCAAAAAGTGCAATCCTCTCTCAGTGCAGCTCTATACCCAGGGTATGATTGTTGTTATTTAACCTATGATTTCATCTGTAGTTCATTACTTTTGCAGATTGCAGAAGGTTATATAGGCGGCATTTATTTATCAATCAATAATCATTTTGTTATCTCCATTCACTTGTCCTACTCTCTATTCACTTGTCCTACTCTCTATTCACTTGTCCTACTCTCTATTCACTTGTCCTACTCTCTATTCACTTGTCCTACTCTCTATTCACTTGTCCTACTCTCTATTCACTTGTCCTACTCTCTATTCACTTGTCCTACTCTCTATTCACTTGTCCTACTCTCTATTCACTTGTCCTACTCTCTATTCACTTGTCCTACTCTCTATTCACTTGTCCTACTCTCTATTCACTTGTCCTACTCTCTATTCACTTGTCCTACTCTCTATTCACTTGTCCTACTCTCTATTCACTTGTCCTACTCATTATTCACTTGTCCTACTCTCTATTCACTTGTCCTACTCTATATTCACTTGTCCTACTCTCTATTCACTTGTCCTACTCTCTATTCACTTGTCCTACTCATTATTCACTTGTCCTACTCTCTATTCACTTGTCCTACTCTATATTCACTTGTCCTACTCTATATTCACTTGTCCTACTCTCTATTCACTTGTCCTACTCTCTATTCACTTGTCCTACTCTCTATTCACTTGTCCTACTCTACATTCACTTGTCCTACTCTACATTCACTTGTCCTACTCTACATTCACTTGTCCTACTCTACATTCACTTGTCCTACTCTACATTCACTTGTCCTACTCTACATTCACTTGTCCTACTCTACATTCACTTGTCCTACTCTACATTCACTTGTCCTACTCTACATTCACTTGTCCTACTCTCTATTCACTTGTCCTACTCTCCATTCACTGCTCTCTATTCACTCCTCTCTATTCACTCCTCTCTATTCACTCCTCTCCATTCACTACTCTCCATTACATCAAACAAGTAAAGTTAAATTCTAATCCTAGTTTCTCACTCCTTCAAATCCATTACGTCATCTTTCTTTGTAGCTTTCAGTTAATATGCATATTAGTGTGTGTAATGGACACGCTATAACAACATGTGTACGTGATATACTCTGTGCAGTGGACACACCATAACAATTCATTTGACACACATCCGTGAGAGTGCAGTCACTCCAATGCATTGTAAATAACACCTTCCTGTGACGTCATCAGCAACTATTACTGATTGTGACGTCACACTCATTGCTCAATTATGCGCTAGTTTTCTCCGTATTATGAGTTGTGTGGCAGTTATTTTCTGAGTGGGTAGCGTTAAATATGTGGGTGTGGTGAGAGACTCATTGCTTTTGATGGGTAGTCATGTTTGACTATTTTCTTTTTCTTAAACACCATGTAAAACTATACATTTTTATAATGATATATTTATCCATGTACTAATTTGGTCAGATGTTCATTTCAATAAATATAATCGTCTGTATAGTCAGTCCAAGGTATATTAACTTACAAGGTATGTTACTCTTTGATATGAATTTTAGACTCTTCTGCGCATAAACAAAAACTCACACATACGAACACACACATGTGCCCCTGTATTGCATGCAATAGTAGATGTACAACGACATAATTAGGTATTTGTATATAAGTATTTTCGCCATGGTTGTTATGGACAGGATAAGATAAGACTGGATCGACAGCTCTCATATAAACGCACTTTGAGAAAATCAACACGTTTTTCACAAAACCTTACTCAAAAATATATGAAAAGTGTTCACAATGATGAATACAGCCAGTTTAGTAAAAAAAAACGAAGTTAAAGCATTTTAACATACCTTGTTTCTGTGTAAAGATAATTATCATGGGTCACACCAGCCAGCGTCTTTCACATCAAAACTGTTATCATCTTGATATGAACCTGTGCAATACTCTACCTTTTAAGTTAATATACCTTGGTATAGGTAAATAAAAAGAGTAATGATTATTTCACAGTTTACTAATTTCACATTTCCAAGAGACTTCACTAAGATATCATCTAAGTGAGCGCCGTTCCACCTTAGCTTAATGCAAATTATTCCTATGTTATTCGTACGGGGGGAAATAAGGTTCATTAATATTTGTATAACTGACGATTCACTTAATCTTAGAGAATTTTAATTCAATATTTGGTTACCTGATACATAACCGCATTAATTAATGTAAAGGTTGTTGAAATTAGTTTCGAAATTCAAATGTGAAAATGAAAAATGCGTTTTCTGTTGTCGTTTTCACACCAGTGGCTCAGTGCCTGTCGCTTAGAGTGGTTCTGTGGTGCTTTTGCTCGTCTCTTTGGAGCAAAAAGCTGCACAACCTCTCAAAAGGGCCACACAAAACGCCTTAAATAACTCGTAACTTTTTTATTTCGAAATCTTTTTAATAAACTTTACAGCAATGAATGCGGTTGAATATTAGGTAACCAAATATCGAAATCAAATTCTCCAAAATTAAGTAAATCTCAGCTATAGAAATGTTAATGAACATCCTATTTTGGTAAGTTGAGTTGAACGGCTCTCACTTTACTTAGATGATCTAATAATTCGTATTGCTAAATATATTTTGAGTAATATTAGAGAATAAAAGGACATTAGAAAACAAATTCTTCTCTCTGATAGTACAAATATTTCATTAATCTCTTCATTCTAGGTATTTATTTATCTTCTTTTACGTCAAAAATCAATTTCTCAGTATCGGCGATTAGTCGAGGTAGCTCATTACATAATCTTATAGCTTACTCCCCCCGATTAAGATACGTTATCTCTTATCTTCCCACCTGACGATATCTTTACAACATTATTCATTGCGACAGTATCTTCTAACAGTAGCGCATTAGTGTACCGTGATGTTCTACCAATGAATTCCCTGTATAACTACTAGCTACTTCTCTCCCTAGATATCTAGTCATTTCCAAAGTGTTTTATTTATAATGGCAATAGACTCGGGGCCTCTGAGCCAAACATTTGATGACATTCTGTCAGAGATAGAACAGATAGACCTGGAACAGCTGATGCAGGTGAGTTGGTACCTATTTACGGTAGGGACCTCTTGCTACTTGTTTACAGTGACTTGTGGTAACTCTTGGTACCTATTTACACGTAAACCGATATTTGGGACCGCCGACAATTGGACCCAGGACAATTGAGCCCATAAAATAATTGTAACAGCAAACACCATATAGAAGTGTTACGTAGTTTGTTATTACAGTATTTTGATTTGCCTGTTGCTGCTTATTTACAGTGTATGTTGGTACCTATTTACATTGCTCCATTTTACATATTTACACAAATTAATATCCTAGTGTAGTGTATGTTTATTAATTCAAGTAAATGCGTTAACATGGTGGTAGCTGTCCTAGTGTGCACTTGCCTGTGCACTAGAGTGTGTACTTGTCTGTGCACTAGAGTGTGTACTTGTCTGTGCACTAGAGTGTGTACTTGTCTGTGCACTAGAGTGTGTACTTGTCTGTGCACTAGAGTGTGTACTTGTCTGTGCACTAGAGTGTGTACTTGTCTGTGCACTAGAGTGTGTACTTGTCTGTGCACTAGAGTGTGTACTTCTCTGTGTGTGTACTTGCCTGTGCACTAGAGTGTGTACTTCTCTGTGTGTGTACTTGCCTGTGCACTAGAGTGTGTACTTCTCTGTGTGTGTACTTGCCTGTGCACTAGAGTGTGTACTTCTCTGTGTTTGTATATTTGGTTATTAGAGTCTGACCGTTCTTCCAATGCAGGGATTAAAACTCCTCCCTAATTCTCTCTTTCTTTTCTCCCTCAGGGTTTGGACTCAGCGCCTTCACTTCCTCCACCCAACACATTTCCCCCACCCCACAGTTCCCTCCACAGTCATGTTCTCCCACCACCCTCTAAAAGAACTCACTCCCCCCTCCCCTCCAATCCCCCTGGGGGAAGTGACTCCACTAGTGGAGTGGTGAGACGAGAGAAGTTACATCCACCACGAACTGATGCACATAGATTCTCCAGAGCAAACTTAGAAGGTGGGGATTGATAGTTAATTAATTAGTATCTAATTAATAAGTATTTCTTTTAATTATATAGTTTTTCTTTATATGATACAAAAGTCTCGTAGTTAAAGTAGGAAGAGCGTAGCAAAAAGTCTCGTGGAAAGATTTAAAAAAACCTTCGTGTGTACGGCCCTTTGAAGTGGGGGTACCTGCCCCCCTTTGGGGCCTGAATTGTTTGTAGTTATGTAAATGATCATCATAGTAAGCAAATATATTCTAATTGTATCTTTTCAATTTATTTCAATACAATGCTCAGGGGGTGCCTGAGAAAAGCAAGGGGGTGGTGCCTGAGAAAAGCAAGGGGGTGGTGCCTGAGAAAAGCAAGGGGGTGGTGCCTGAGAAAAGCAAGGGGTGGTGCCTGAGAAAAGCAAGGGGGTGGTGCCTGAGAAAAGCAAGGGGGTGGTGCCTGAGAAAAGGAAGGGGGTGGTGCCTGAGAAAAGGAAGGGGGTGGTGCCTGAGAAAAGCAAGGGGGTGGTGCCTGAGAAAAGCAAGGGGGTGGTGCCTGAGAAAAGCAAGGGGGTGGTGCCTGAGAAAAGCAAGGGGGTGGTGCCTGAGAAAAGCAAGGGGGTGGTGCCTGAGAAAAGCAAGGGGGTGGTGCCTGAGAAAAGCAAGGGGGTGGTGCCTGAGAAAAGCAAGGGGGTGGTGCCTGAGAAAAGCAAGGGGGTGGTGCCTGAGAAAAGCAAGGGGTGGTGCCTGAGAAAAGCAAGGGGGTGGTGCCTGAGAAAAGCAAGGGGGGGGTGCCTGGGAAAAGCAAGGGGGTGGTGCCTGGGAAAAGCAAGGGGGTGGTGCCTGAGAAAAGTGAAGGGGTGGTGCCTGAGAAAAGCAAGGGGGGGGGGTGCCTGAGAAAAGCAAGGGGGGGGTGGTGCCTGAGAAAAGCAAGGGGGGGGTGGTGCCTGAGAAAAGCAAGGGGGGGGGGGTGGTGCCTGAGAAAAGCAAGGGGGGGGGGTGCCTGAGAAAAGCAAGGGGGGGGGGTGCCTGAGAAAAGCAAGGGGGGGGGGTGCCTGAGAAAAGCAAGGGGGGGGGGTGCCTGAGAAAAGCAAGGGGGGGGGGGTGCCTGAGAAAAGCAAGGGGGGGGGTGCCTGAGAAAAGCAAGGGGGTGGTGCCTGAGAAAAGCAAGGGGTGGTGCCTGAGAAAAGCAAGGGGGTGGTGCCTGAGAAAAGCAAGGGGGTGGTGCCTGAGAAAAGCAAGGGGGTGGTGCCTGAGAAAAGCAAGGGGGTGGTGCCTGAGAAAAGCAAGGGGGTGGTGCCTGAGAAAAGCAAGGGGTGGTGCCTGAGAAAAGCGAAGGGGGTGGTGCCTGAGAAAAGCAAGGGGTGGTGCCTGAGAAAAGCAAGGGGTGGTGCCTGAGAAAAGCGAAGGGGGTGGTGCCTGAGAAAAGCAAGGGGTGGTGCCTGAGAAAATACTTTAGGAGCCACTGTTCTAAACTATGCATCCCTATTTCAGATTCGGGTGATTTAGAACTGGATGCAATTCTCGGTGAACTCTGCATCCTAGGTACTCAGTTCGATCAGGAACTACAAAAAAGAACTAGTGCTGATAACTCTGGAACTATTGGCAAGAACGTGCCATTACAGGGTGAGTGGAACTATGGAACCAGGGTCCAAGAACTAAAACAAAAAACGTACAATATCAGTCCTAAAATACCATTCAATTTAGCAATAATTATTTAAATAATTTAATTTAAGTGTAATTAGATAAATTTAATGTTAAAGTGTCACATTATTTGAATAATTAAATGTAATAATTCTCCTTATTTCCCCCAGTCCCCACCCCCCCAAAGATGTGCTCCCGTATGTCCATTTCCTCCACCACCCAGTCTCTGAGAGACTCCACCTGCTCATCCACCGGTGGAAAGAGCAACCTAGACTCCACCGACACAAACTGCTCCTCCATTAACAGTATTGGTAAGTTATAGCTAACACAAAATATCTACTGAAAATTTTAAAAGTTAATTAGTGAAAATGAAAATAATTATTTTGTTGGCAAAGAAGAATTCCTTTATTTTGATGAGAGGAATTATAACTACATGTATTTATAATTTTTTTTTAATTGATAAGTTGTTATGAAAACAGAACAATAATTCTATTGCCTCTTCCAGCTCGCACAGACAGTCCAGACAATGACAGCGCTTTCAGTGACAGCCTCAGTGTGCTGTCATCAGGCAGTTCTGCCAGCAGTGGCGCGTCTCACAACCTCAGGCATGCTGGCAATAATCAGGTTAGTGGGGGAAATAGGGCAAAGGGGTCTACCCTGCTATTAAAACCTAATGTTATTCTGAAATTTTCATCTCTGTTCATTACTTCCAAATTAAACTATACCAAAGTAGTCTCCGTTCTTTATACCAATTCCCCCATTTTCTAACCCCCCCCCCCTCAGACGGACACAGCGGCGCAGGTGAAGGCGGAGAAGATCAAACTGGCGCTGGAAAAGATCAAGGAGGCGAATGTGAAGAAGTTGTTCCTGAAGGCTTTCTCCAGGGACGGGTCCAGCAAGAGTCTACTGGTGGATGAGAAGATGAGTGTGGTGCACGTGACCCGCCTGCTGGCAGATAAGAACCACGTCAGGATGGAACCAAAGTGGACCATTGTGGAGCACTACCCTGACCTTTTCATGGGTAAGTACAGGAGTGAGGATATGGCAAATAAAAGGCACTTAACTGATAATCGTCACACATTCTATCTTGAAGATCACCACGCTACTGTAAATTGTAGAAAATGGAACTAGGCATTTAACTAGACTGCATCTAGTATCACCTCTTCATTTTCCTCTTCTATCTGTGGTTATGTCTCTTGGTAAGTGACTGGATTCACTGAGTAGCTTTTCTGCATCCATGAGCGTTTTCATAGACTGCTGGAAAGTGACTTTGTTCATGGAGCCAGTTTCTTTTTTGTTTTTTCTCCAAATTGTATCGAATTATTCTATTTTTAAGACTTGAAAGGAAGTGGACGCTTTATCCGTTCAATCATATTATTGAAATTATCTACGTTTAATGTAGGGTAGGTTCCGAGTTATCAAACGGTTTCACATTTTCGTTTCTTTTCAGAGAGGATATACGAGGACGATGAGATGTTGGTAGATAACCTGTTGCTGTGGGCCAGAGACAGTAAAAACAGACTGATATTCCTAGACAGACCTGAGAAGTACCACCTCTTCTGGCAACCTGAGCACTACCTCTCTCCCCCGGGGGAGGGGGGCAAGACAACCATAGAGGGGCCTCTGGATGATGAGGCTAGGAACAACATGATAGAGGTACGCTTAAACTCAAAAGAATGTTGTTATTAAGGTATTTTAGAAATGAACGCTTATGGTTTTTTTTGAGGATCTCGAGCTATTCAAAAAAAACGAATCCTCAAAAAAAGGACATCAACAGTGAATTTTTATCTTTCAAAAAACTGTTTTTCATAACTCTTCAAGTGACCAAGATTTAATTTAGCCTTTTTGACGTTTTCTTTCAACTGTTTGTTCTTAGTGCTGTCAAACGCACTTCTCTCTGATAGTAGCTAATAGTTTAGTCACTTGGTGTAATCCTTTCCCCCTCTACAGGAGTTGTTCAGCTCTGGGTCAGTGCCTGAGGTAGAAGGGCCTCTATTCCTCAAGTCAGAGGGCAAGAAGGCCTGGAAGAAGTTCTACTTTGTCCTCAGGGCCTCAGGCCTCTACTACTGCCCTAAGGGCAAGAGTTCTCGCTCCTCTAAGGACTTGGTGTGCCTTGTCACCTTCGACAGTAATCAGGTGAGTCACCTTTGGTAATATATAGCTACTCGTTATTTTAATTTGTTAACTATACCAAAACTCTAAAAGAAATGGCCTACAAATTTCTTTTTATCCGATAGTTTTATTTGATGACCACAAGGAACTTTCCTCAGTCTCACTTTCACTAAGTCACAACTGTCTGTTTACATAAAGTCAATCAGAAGTTTCTGAACATCTGTTCATTATCTACGTCAACACCCACTTTGCGATCACTGCGAGCAAACTAATCTACTAACCTGGGTGCTAATCGCTAATTTTCCACCAGGTTTACCAGGGGTTTGGGTGGCGTAAGAAGCACAAGGCTCCCTCCGACTGGGGGTTTGCCCTGAAGCCACCCGCTCTGCAGGCCAAGAGTAGCAAGTACATCAAGTACCTCTGCACAGAAGACAGTACCACCATGCAGCGGTGGATGACTGCCATACGCATAGCTAAGGTGAGTGAGTCAGTCAGTCATGGGGTGAGTGAGTGAGTCATGGGGTGAGTGAGTGAGCCATGGGGTGAGTGAGTGAGCCATGGGGTGAGTGAGTGAGTCATGGGGTGAGTGAGTGAATGAGTCATGGGGTGAGTGAGTGAATGAGTCATGGGGTGAGTGAGTGAATGAGTCATGGGGTGAGTGAGTGAGTGAGTCATGGGGTGAGTGAGTGAGTGAGTCATGGGGTGAGTTGGACCTGTAGACCAACCTATAACTTCACCAGTACTTTATTTACTTTATTTTTGTTTTAAATGTAAGAGCTTAACTATGTCTTGATATTGTCTGGGCAGATTAGAGAAACGTGAATTATTCTCTTCAGAAATTGACTTTTAGTGATCTAGATGTTGTTAATTGGAATAATTTGAAATATAATACACCCTCAGCCTTACCTGGGGGTGTATGCTCAGCTTTACCTGGGGGTGTGTACCCTCAGCTTTACCTGGGGGTGTGTATGCTCAGCTTTACCTGGGGGTGTGTATGCTCAGCTTTACCTGGGGGTGTGTACCCTCAGCTTTACCTGGGGGTGTGTACCCTCAGCTTTACCTGGGGGTGTGTACCCTCAGCTTTACCTGGGGGTGTGTACTCTCAGCTTTACCTGGGGGTGTGTACCCTCAGCTTTACCTGGGGGTGTGTACCCTCAGCTTTACCTGGGGGTGTGTACCCTCAGCTTTACCTGGGGGTGTGTACCCTCAGCTTTACCTGGGGGTGTGCACCCTCAGCTTTACCTGGGGGTGTGTACCCTCAGCTTTACCTGGGGGTGTGTACCCTCAGCTTTACCTGTGGGTGTGTATGCTCAGCTTTACCTGGGGGTGTGTACCCTCAGCTTTACCTGGGGGTGTGCACCCTCAGCTTTACCTGGGGGTGTGTACCCTCAGCTTTACCTGGGGGTGTGTACCCTCAGCTTTACCTGGGGGTGTGTACCCTCAGCTTTACCTGGGGGTGTGTACCCTCAGCTTTACCTGGGGGTGTGTACCCTCAGCTTTACCTGGGGGTGTGTACCCTCAGCTTTACCTGGGGGTGTGTACCCTCAGCTTTACCTGGGGGTGTGTACCCTCAGCTTTACCTGGGGGTGTGTACCCTCAGCTTTACCTGGGGGTGTGTACCCTCAGCTTTACCTGGGGGTGTGTACCCTCAGCTTTACCTGGGGGTGTGTACCCTCAGCTTTACCTGGGGGTGTGTACCCTCAGCTTTACCTGGGGGTGTGTACCCTCAGCTTTACCTGGGGGTGTGTACCCTCAGCTTTACCTGGGGGTGTGTACCCTCAGCTTTACCTGGGGGTGTGTACCCTCAGCTTTACCTGGGGGTGTGTACCCTCAGCTTTACCTGGGGGTGTGTACCCTCAGCTTTACCTGGGGGTGTGTACCCTCAGCTTTACCTGGGGGTGTGTACCCTCAGCTTTACCTGGGGGTGTGTACCCTCAGCTTTACCTGGGGGTGTGTACCCTCAGCTTTACCTGGGGGTGTGTACCCTCAGCTTTACCTGGGGGTGTGTACCCTCAGCTTTACCTAGTGCTGTACCCCAGGGTTGGTGCTAGTCTCATGTTTTTATTTTCTTTACAGTGTGGCCCCAAGCTCCTCCACAATTACCGGTCACTGGTGGAGGATTTGGCACAGGAGGATATTGACCTCCTGGAGTCCTCTCGCTCCTTCAGCCTAGCCTCCGTGGCAGGGCAGTCCTCCATTCCCTCCATGGTGAGTAATGAACCTCCTTTCCAGTTCTGATTGAATTAAAAGTCACAGTTTAACTTTTTTTATCCTCTCACTGAAATGTGAATAAAGTTATTCCTTATCATCAACAATAGAATAATATTAAATACTCGGTATTATACTTTGAAATGTCAATAAACTTAACTATTTAAGTGAACTGTTTGATTTTCAAAAGCCTTATTGTATCATATAATTACGCCATCTAGCGGTGAAAACGTCAATCTCCGTGCGTGCGTTTGTCACGTTTGTGTTCATAATATTTGTCAACAAATCTGTAGCAACGCCATCTAGCGGTACAACTGACTGTTTATCCATTTAACCCTAATTTATCAGCTGTTTCATTATATTAAGATGCATAATTTCTAGAGTGTGTCACAATAATGTATGTCATGTCTAGTAGTTAATTAAATTTTATCTCTTTTTCAGGCCACGACTCCATCTTCTGAAAGTCGTTCTTTAGACTCCTGCCTCGCGTCAAGCGTCGCCAGTGAGGATTGCGAGGAGAGTGATGAGGATGGGGGCGACACCCCCGTCAACACCCTCAACAGATCGTCTGGTCAGCAAGTGTGGGGGGACGCTAGTCTCTTCAACACACTCAGTTCCACCACCTCTTCCACCAGTTCCTCCTCCAGTGGGTGTTTGAGTCACAGGTCCAATGCTTCCACCCCCTCCACAGAACATGGCTTTGAGAGTGAATTCAGCCAGCAGGGGACCATCAAAAGAAAACCCCCCACCACCGCTAAGATACCCCTCACTTCCACCACCAGACACATGCTTCACCAGGGGGAAGAGGGAGGCTCCTTACGACTCAGGAGATCCATTGGGGGAGATGACTCATCGTGCTCCTCCAATACCTCCACTCTGAAACGGAGGAACTCGTCAAACAACACACTCCCCCGGGGGATGAGTGCCACCAAAACACTTCCTCCAATGGCAGCTCCCCCATCCACCTCTGCAGAGGTGGATGGACTGATGGACACATCTTTACTCCCTCCTCCACCCCCCGAGCTGATGTCTTCAACACTCAGTCTAGCCTCTTCACTCCCCCCTCCCCCCGAAGACATCACTCCACCCGATGAAGATGAAATGACATGCAGTATGATATCACTTCCTCCACCACCTCCCCCACTCATGTCCTCCCCAACTAGACAAAATGCTCCACTTCCCCCACCATTCTCTGCCAAGCCAAATTCCCCTCCTCCACCCCCCGTTGCCCCAAAGCCAAGACGTCCCTCCGGCAGTCTTTCCCCCACCCATCACCCCTCTCCCCCCCGCTCCCTCCCCATCAAATCCTCCCTCATCCAAAGCTCCTCCCTTCCACCAAAGAAAAAGAAGATCTCCTTCAACGAAGATGTTCAGAGTATCCCCCACTACGCCCACCCTGCCTCCCTCTCTCCCCCCTCTCCATCCTCCCCCAGTAAACCCCCTCCACCACCCAGAGCAGAGTCAACACGCCTCTCAATCCCCCCACAGCAGCTTCCACCCCCCAACAAGCTCACTCCCCCCAAGTCATTCCTGTGCAACCTCCAGCGGGTGATGGAGAAGAAGTGGCAGGTGGCGGAGAAGTGCAAGGATGTGGACAGGAACCCCCACGAGGTGCTGGGCTTCAGGGACTCCCTCCCTCCCACGGAAACGGAGAAGAATGTGGGCCGGTGGATACAGGAGCACTACGGCTGCCTATACGACCACCTGGGGGATAGTCCTAACTCCCCGGGGGAATCTCTACCATCTCCACCACTGCCATCCCCTCCCCCCATGTCCCCACCCCCCACTGCAGGCTTCCAAAGACCCATTTCCTCCATGTCACGTCAGTCCTCCATTTCTTGTCACAGTACTTCCTCCAGAACTTCCACCGGGAGTAGAAAGGTTCCGCCACCTCCCCCCAAACGGGCAGATTCCACCCACCTCTCCTTCCCCCAATGACCTCCTTCCCCCCCTAGCTAATCAATTGATAGTCACCCTCCACCGGGGGAAGTGGATCTCCACCCCCTCTCAAAGGGCCTGTAGGGTTAGTTCCGAGTTAACGAACTGGTACACATTCTCGATCATATTGACAAATATATATAAAACAAAGGAGTTAAGTCTTACTTTTCTCATATGATCGGCAATGTGTTTGTGTTCGCTAACTCGTGACTGCCCCTAGGTGCTATAGTTCTATTCGAAGTGGTATTACTAGCGTAACTCCTTAATGCATCGCCTTTAAAGGCCTATTAGGTAAAGAAATGATGCTAAGTAAAGTAATAGTCAAGGGATTCTACTCACTGTTGCTAATTAACTAAATAGCATTATTATCATTAACAGCTATCATTTACTATCACCTCTTCATTTTCCTCTTACAACAGTGAGTTCAGCCACTGGTGCTTGTGGACTGCATTCACGGAGTAGCTTTTCTGCAAACATGAGCAATTTCACAGACAGGTGGTAGGTGACTTTGCCACTTTCTTCCCCAAGTCCTTTGTACTCCACAGCATAATAGTTAGTTAGTTACCAACACTGAGTTAGGAAACATTGTAGCGCATGCTTTCTCTCACTACTAACTTCTTGTGACTTGACAACCTGCATCCGGGATACGCGAGGAAATGACTCGCATTTGGGTTACGCTAGTCAGTAACTCCATCCAGGATACACTAGTTAGTTTTTCGCATCCGGGATACACTAGTTAGTAACTCGCATCCGGGATACGCTAGTGAACAACCTGCATCCGGGATACGCTAGTGAACAACTCGCATCCAGGATACATTACTCTGCAATTCGTATCCGGGATGCATTACTCTAAAACTCGTATCCAGGATGCACTACCCTACAACTCGTATCCAGGATGCACTACTCTACAACTCGTATCCAGGATGCACTACTCTAACTCTACAACTCGTATCCAGGATACACTACTCTACAACTCGTATCCAGGATGCACTACTGTACAACTCGTATCCAGGATGCACTACTCTAACTCTACAACTCGTATCCAGGATGCACTACTCTACAACTCGTATCCAGGATGCACTACTCTGCAACTCGTATCCTGGATGCACTACTGTAACTCGTATCCTGGATGCACTAGTCCACAATGTTGACTAATAATATAATGCCTGTATTTCTATATACAAATAATAGGGAAGTAACTTTCTCCATGTAATTATTTCAGATTTTCTTGGGAATTTTTTTTATTGTATCAGAATCTCCTTCATTTTCTTTCTCTTTTAGAAAATTCTTAAACAATTTATTTGCTGTTTACTCTGTATTTATTTAGTCGTATCCGTGATACAGCTCTGAAATAACTATTTAATTGGAATATTTTTTTTCTCTCATTTCCCTGTGCCGTCAGTTCTCTCCTATATTCTGTGTATGAATTAATTCTTTGCTGCTAAACTAGCGCTATTATATTTACGCATTCATTTTGTACATACATTGTAAATGTTTATCATTTTGTAAATTACTTTGTTATTTTGTTACAAATTATTAATTGGCAAGTTGCTAGTGTTTATATTAATTGCTTTAGGTTCGTAAAGTGAATTAACTAATAACTTATTAATAGTTAGTATGTGTACTTAAAGCTCATTTTTCTATGACTGCTATAGATTTTTTACATTTTTATCTTTTCACAATAAGTTATCATGAAATAAATGAATTTATTTCTCTTAACAAAGTCCATTGAATTAATAAATAATGTTATATTAAAACCTGAATAATCAATATATATGAAATGAATATTTTGCATATTTTTATCCTTTGATAATTGAAATCAGTTTTTTCAGAATAATTTTCAGGTTACATAACATTTAACACGCACATGGATGCAGAAAAGCTACTGTTGTATAATTTTCATTCCTAATTCTTTCTGAATTTGATAACTTTCATTTGAGAACACTTGTACTCAATTGTATAATTACAATACATTATAAAAAAAAATTTGAATGTTGTCTTAGTTTTTTCATCTGATTCAGAGTAAAACCTCAGATTTGACTCCAAAAATGGCCTCCGTTTTCCTGATCCGTTCGAATTTATTTACTCGGTAATTGTTGGAAAAATAAGTTATTTTACAAAATGGAATTCAATAGAACTGCAATTTTGTATTATTTGAAATTTTTTAGGTGATCTGCATTCAGAAAAGCCGAAATTGGAGCTCTAGGCTCCAATAAGAAATCAGTGCCTCAAATTTTTAGTGCAAGGAGGATGTATCGCATCTCTAAAAGCCGTACACACGTAGGGTTTTTTGAGTCTTTCCACCAGACTTTTTGCTAAGCTCCTCCTACTTTTTCCAACATGATTGACACTTTCATTCTTATATTCTCGTGGAAAAAGTAGAGGAGCTTAGCAAAAAGTCTGGTGGAAAGACTTAAAAACCCCTACGTGTGTACGGCCTCTTAGTGACTCATACTTCTAGAGCGAGATGACCTGATGTTATAGTCTCTCCTGAACACTCATGTTTTTTGATGATTGACACTGCTTCATAGATATCATATTTTCACTTAGATCGACGTGACAGGAATCATTTTAAAGAAGACGTGTTCTATAACATACCCTTTTTTTTGATATCCGAATTAGAAAAAAAAAATAATAGGTGTAAGGGTTTAAGATTTTTTTTTCAACTGTAACTTCTCAACCAAACATTCAAATATAAATTTCTGAAAATCTCAAAGCAACTTTTTCTTCAAATAAATCTTGATTGTTCCTCCGAAAATTTGACCTGTTAAACTTATCCCTAAAATTTTCGTTTCTATATTATAAAACTCATCAAATTTTAGTATGAACAAAAACATTTCATTTTGTACAGCTCTACATGTATACCAAATTCAGAACTCTCAGATTAATAATAAAAAAATAATTTTGGAAAATGATAAAATATTTACAACAATCTGTTGATCAGTTAGCTACTCTTAAAAAGTAGAACAACTATAGCAATTTAGTTCTTTTAACTTAGAACATCTGGTAGAATTAGAAAAAATACTTCTATTTCTTCTTCAGAGCAGTAAAGTAAGTGAGGTACAGAGGCTAAGAATATTGGACAATAAGACAAAAACTTTACCACATTCAGCAAAATGTTTCTTATTTTTGAATTCAGCGCATCTAGATTGTTTGAAATAAGTTGAAAAAATAATGGACCATTTTTTGGCTGTTGATCAGAGTAGCTATTGAAATTATTTGCTTAAGCCGTGTTTACATCGTCAGTCAGCACCTCGGTATTCACCACAGAGTGTCAAATTTCACTATGAAACGCTGTTTTCGCACTGAAATTGAAAAATGGACAGTGTTCGTTCGAAAGACAACACTTTCGGATCATCATCATCAAGCCTTATTCATCACTGACTGGGATCAGGCACACGTCCTGGGTCCCACAACCCCGCAGACGGTCCTCTGGTGTCGGGCCATATTGGCCACGGATTGCCACTCCCCACACCTCTCACACTGTTTCCTAGCTCCCACGTAATTACCCCCCCCTTCCACGCCCTCCTATGTCTCGCATAATTTCCCTTAGTTATCCATGTCCCACATACCCCACATTCTCTCCCTCACTACCTTCTTCCATGCCCCTCTATCACTCGTTAATCTCTCTATATCCATGCAGTCAATACCCGCCTCTCTCAATAATCTTCTCCAATAAAGAATAGTCTTCCTTTTCCTTCCCCGAGCCCTCCAGCTTCCCATACCACCGCCTTCACCAATCTGTCATTCCCCATCCTCATCACATGTCCAAATCTTTCCAATACCCTCTTCTCGATCTTCCACGCCACACTCTGAACCCCCAGCACATTCCTTACACTCTGCATGTTAATTTCTCTTTCTTGCATCTGTCTCAAAGGTTCCTCATTTCTGTCGCTTCACACATATCTGTAGCACCTATCCATCCATGACTGCATTCTCTTCACCTCCTTCTTCCACCACGTTCTTACCTGACTATCAAAAAGCAACCCACTCTCCACACACGCCTCCACTACTCTCGCCTGCCATCTCTTGCTCATTCTGCATCCCATCAGTCTCAGCTTAACGTTTGCCCACAACCCTCCCGCTCTCTTTAACCTCATGTCCCCATCCTTTTTCGCTCCCACCCATGAACCTAGAATCCTTATCTAGTCCCCTTCATCACTTTCAAACACCAAACGTTCTTCTTTTGCCTCATTGTTTCGCTCCTCAAACTTCTCCATTACCCCCTTCACCGCAGCCACACCCTCCCCCCTCCCCCACCAGAGTTGTGTCATCTGCAAATAGCAGTTCACTCACTCTAACACTCTTAGCTTCAGAGCTTCCTCTCTCCCATCTCCTATTACCAGCAAGAGTGCTCCCTGGCACCCACTTCCACGATCCTCCCCAGCCTGCCTCATCACAGCTTGATGGTAAATGTTGAAGAGGATAGGGGAGGTAGAGCAGCCCTCTCTCAGCTGGTATCCACGGTTCACTAAGCCTCTCTTTCCCTTTCACCCGATACTCTGTGGTTTCATGAAGGTCCATTACAGTCTCCAGGCACCTTCCTCCCATTAACATCCATAACGTCGGCTTGCTTACCCGTGGGTAAGCCTTCTCCAGGTTTAACAACTTAGCTTCTGGCCTCACATTTTCCCCTGCATTGTTATTGTTATCCACTCCTTCTCCTCCTCTCTCGTATCTCTTCCCGTAACGTAATCCCACACATCCTCATTCATCCTTACCACAATCTGTGCTACATCCGCAGTCGATCTCCCCTTCCTAAATCCACACTGGTTCTCGTCCATCAGCCCAAAATACTCCGCCCACCACCTCAACCACTCTAGACAATATTCTACTACCCATCGCCAAAAGGCATACACTCCTATAGTTCGCTGGAAGACTCCTGTCTCCCTTTTTAAATAACGGACACATCACCCCTACCTTCAAAGAATCATTCCATAAACTCGATCTCCTTTGAAACATGAACTTCACCATTTCTATTACCGCCTCTTTCACCTCTTCACATGCATCCCAAATTTACCTCAGTCTCACACCATCCATCCCTGGCGCTGAATCCTTCATCTCTTTCGCTGCACTAAGTATCTCTTCTTCATTCACCTCCTAATTTACTAACTCGTTTGCTTCCCTTGCTCTGTCATCTTGTCTCAAGTCGCTTGCTTTCTCTATCACTTCCCTTATTACTTTAGGTTCTACTTCATATCTGTTCTCTGACACCCTCATGAAGTGCTCTCTGAAGCTCTCCACCGTGAAATTCGTGCTTGCACCCGCTCTCTTCCAGTTTCTCCTTTCTATTTCTTTCAAGATCCTATACATATCACCTACCCTCCCACTTGCACATGCTTCCTCACATTCCCTGATTCTTTCCTCCCACCATTCTCTTTCCCTGCGTCTCAAAAATCTCCTCATCCTTCATCTTGCCTCCTTTAATCTATCCCTCGTCTCTTCCACTCTCCTCTCCAGTTCTCTCAATCTAGCATTCCCTCTCCTAACCCTCAATCTTCTCATTGCCGAGGCACGCTCAACATTCTAATTTCTATTCCTTACTCCTTCCCTTATCTCAGCTCTCACATGTCTCCTCGGATTCTCAACTCTACCACTCACTTCTCCGCAGACCTCCATTGCAGACTCCATCATCACCCTTACCAGATTATCCCATCTCATACTTCTTCCCCTGTCTTCATTTCTCCCATCCTTCTCCTCGTTGCCTCCCTATACTCCTTTCTCTTCCCCTCGTCCTCTTTCAAGCATTCCCATTTTATCCTCTTTACTCTTTTCTCCCTTGACACTCTCCACTTTCTTGCTTTTACTCTAATGATCATACTCTTAGGTTTATGATCTGACAGCCCCATCTCCTCTACCGTCCTTACCTTCCTCACCAACCTACGTCTCTCCCTCCCCCTCACCACAAACCCATCTAACTCGTACCACCTTCCCAGTGCTCTGTTGAACTAACTTCCTCTACTTTTATACTTCATAAAGCTGTTCGCCCATGCCAGCTCATTCTCTGCACACCAATCCATCATATCTCTCCCAGCCTCATTTACTCGTCCCAAGCCGTACTTACCACTCACACCCTCTCTCTCATTTACCCTGCCCATACTCGCATTGAAGTCCCCACCCATCACCAAACTTTCACCCCTACACATACTTATCTGACTGCTCAGATCTCTCCGATATTCTTCCATGGCCCTCACGTCACTACCCCAAATTGGTTGGTATATGGATACCAACCTCAACCCCCACTACTACAGCTGTAACTCTATCATACAGCCATTTCAGTTGGCCTTCCTCTACCAAGAGATCCAGCACCTCTCACCTCAACAGAATCCCACCCCTCATGGATGAGCACCGCTCTGTGTGTTCCCTCACCCAACCAAAGGACCCCATCCCTACTTATCTCCGACACTAACAGTATTTCCCAACCCTTTTGCTCAACATAACCTACAAATCTTCTTAAACTAGTCTTATTTGTCTCTCTTAAAGAGACCCTATTCCAATTCCAAGTAACTATCTCTCTTGATCCCACATCCCTCCCTCTCCTCATTCTCCACTCCCGTCTAAGTTCCCTCCTCTATACATGTCTCCCTTCTCGCCTTGCTATCCTCCTCCCCTCACAAACCCTTCTTCTACCCCTCCTTGTTACAGGTCCCGGATTCTTTTCCACTGTTAATAAACTAAACTCTATCTCATTACTTCGTGCCCTCAGACCCAACCCCAGAAGACCATCCACCGAATTGTAGGCCCCAGAAGGGCCATCGCCAACATTTTGTTTGAAGAGATAAATGGGTTGGCTACTCCCTTTTCGCTCTGAAGTCTCCTGGAGCATCACCGGTACCCTTTCTTGCGTCCGGGCCAGGAAGGGGATCTCAGAGCCTTGCTGGCTCTTTGCCGCTTCAGGGGCAGCTGCCCCGAGCGTTCCCCTTGCACCACTGGGAGGTGACCAACAAGCAAGGCACACTTTCGGATAGTGGCACTTTTTCACAGATCACTTATTCATCAGTTCGCTGTTAGCAATAGGAAGAGGAGGGTGTGCGAGGCTTTGCAGCAATCTTCTTTTTCTTTTCGATATTGGGTTAGTTGGCACAGACCTTCTCACAGCTAAACACAGACTGAGAGTACAGCTACTATTCACCACACTGACGTACTACAGTACCGTTTGAACACTTTCGTGGTGATAGTGTCGAATGCCTAGTGATCACCATGCGTATTCCCTAGGTTGTGACTGGCAATGTAAACGCTGTTTTATTGTAATGGGGGAATAAGAATCCATTACGCTTAGGAATAATGTATTTCGTCATAAAACATAAAAAGAATAGTTTGTACTTGTAAGTCTATTCAAGATAGAGTAACTAACTAACAAATAATGAGAATAGTTATTGCCGAATGTTAAAGATATTCCTAATATGATGTAAAAAGGTTTTATAAGAAATATAAAGTTATTTATTTATCTTGATAAGGACCATCAAAAGTTAAATATTGATAAAAAATATAAAGTGTCAAGTCATTAACTATAAAAATCTATCAAGTTAAGTCTTTAAAATTTATCAAGTTAGACTTAATAAAATGTATGAAGAGTTAAGAGTCTTTTTACTGATAAATATGATTAGTAAAGTCTCACGAGTCGAGTGCACTAGCGAGTGCATCAGTCCAAGCCAGTAGAGTGAGTGCATTGTACCTACACACCACTGCATGAGAACCACTCTGAATGAGGGACATCGTGTCCATTAGCTCCATGACTGCTCCATCTCCTGGAGAGTAACCTATCTCCAACAGCTTGGAGCAGAGTCTCTCCACTAGACTCTCCTCTACTCCTTTCAGTACCATCACAGGAAGGGAGGAGCTGTGAAAGGAAGAGGAGGAGATGTGAAGGCTCCTCTCCTTAAAGCAGGCGGATATGACGCAAAGCAGTGCGTGCTGCAGGCGCGTCATTAGGGGCTGACAGATAATACAAAGTGCGTCACCAGGACCTAATGCCCCGGACTGCAGAAGGTGAAGGGCGTGGTCCAGAGCACCACAGGAAGAGGAAGGGTTGCTTCTCAGGTCATGACTTAGCATCACAATGTGAGAGTTAGGAAAGTGGTTAGTGAGACTAACCACCATGTCTCTAGAGTAAGTAGTTAACGTAGACTCTGTACCATTGATGTATCTGATATGGGGTGGACCAGTCCCTGTCTGTATATGGACCACAGTGTCACTGTTGCTCTCCTCTCTCAGTCCCTTCTTCAGTAGATAAACCTCTAGCCAGGCGGTGTAGAGACACACTATTCTATCGTAGCAAAAGCGAGAGGTGTTGACATGGCTAAAGGGTTTGCCCTTAGATAGGGCCAGTCTGTTGAAAATGTAAGGCTTGGACTTAAAGTTAGTGACGCTATTTGTACTGACGTAAAGGGAGGACATGTCTTCTAGCTGCTCAGTGAGATATTTCAGACGTTTGGGCAGATCCATTGAGTCGTAGTGACTGACCCACTTCTGAATGTTACGATGGTGAATGTTCGAGTCCCACTCCAACGAACCTTTGGTCATGAAGAAACTTTTATCGATGGCAGTGATTATGTTATTGTCATTGAAAATACTCCAGACCAACTCTTTGACGTAAGAGCAAGAGAGAGAAGTCACTTCACTCTTATTGTGCAGGAGGAACACATTTCTCTCAATAGCCTCTATTTGGTGCTCCATGAAATAAACAGCGCACTTCTCAACCCTAGACACAAAACTAGCGGGTAAATCTGCAAACAACAAATTATCAGGTTGTTCCGGCCCGTACAACTCACACAGTTTATCTAGGTATGACCCTATGGAATCTCTGCCTTTGTAGTTCAGACACACCAGGTACACTTCTGAGTTACCTAGTTTGCTAGTTATGGGTTTGTACACCTCTATTTCTTTAAAGGAAAGACACAGAAGGTAGAGGAGGTTTTGAGTACACTGTTCAAAGAAGGTGAACATTTTGCAGACGAAGGTTCCACCCTTGGTTAGCACCTCCAAAGCGTTAACTATCTCACAAAGGTGAAGGTGACTAGTCATCTTCTCCTGTTCACCAGGATTACCCTGACAGTCTATGCTGCCGTCTGCTGTCACCAGATTGACACAACTGGTAAAGTCACCACAGCGATCTTTGATCTCCTGGAGACACGATCTGAAGAAGGAATATCGCACTTAAAAATAAATTTCATCTCTCTAAGGAAGACTGAATATCTTTTATTATTATTATTTTAGGTAGCTAATAAAAAGTTCTCCCTATCCACTACGAGGTGATCCAAAGAGACATGAAGAGAAGAAGACCTCGTAGAAGAGGAGACAGTGAAAGTACTCTCGGCCATAATTATTTGGGATCTATTTACTTTTGTGGTCCAAGAAAAAAGTTTAGATCAAAAAAATTAAATAAAAAAGAAGTTCGGACCGTAAAAGTAAATAAAAAAAGAAGTTCGGACCGTAAAAGTAAATAAAAAAAGAAGTTCGGACCGTAAAAGTAAATAAAAAAAGAAGTTCGGACCGTAAAAGAAAATTTAAAAAAAGAAGTTCGGACCGTAAAACTAAATCAAAAAAGAAGTTCGGACCGTAAAAGTAAATAAAAAAGAAGTTCGGACCGTAAAAGTAAATAAAAAAGAAGTTTGGACCGTAAAACTAAATCAAAAAAGAAGTTCGGACCGTAAAAGTAAATAAAAAAGAAATTCGGACCATAGAAGTAAATAGAAAAAAGAAGTGCGGACCGTAAAACTAAATCAAAAGAGAAGTTCAGATCGAAAAAAGTAAATAAAAAAGAAATTGGGACCATAAAAGTAAATAAAAAAGAAGTTTGGACCGTGAAACTAAATAAAAAAAGAAGTTTGGACCGTGAAACTAAATAAAAAAAGAAGTTCGGACCGTGAAACTAAATAAAAAAAGAAGTTTGGACCGTGAAACTAAATAAAAAAAGAAGTTCGGACCGTAAATGTAAATAAAAAGAAGTTTGGACCGTGAAAGTAAATAAAAAGAGAAGTTTGGACCGTAAAAGTAAATAAAAAAGAAGTTTGGACCGTAAAAGTAAATAAAAAAGTTCAGACCGTAAAAGTATACATAAAAGAAGTTCGGACTGTAAAAGTAAACATAAAAAATTTTGATAAGGAAATGAGAATAAAAATTGGAAATAATTTTTTTCATAATTTTCTAAACATTTAGGCTTGTAAATATGATGCCACTGATATGCGTTGACCCATAAAAGGAGCTCTAGATATCAAATTTATTATTTTTCAATATTAAAAATAACATTCTTCAATGAAAAGGTGATGCTTATGTGTGGTAGCTATTTTCATATAGCGTTGACCGGGGTAATTCGAAACACTCGGCCGCGAACTATACTTTTCAGTGGGAAGGAGAAATTACTTCTTATTGTAGGGCAGGATAGGTACTAATAGAATAATAATGCACAGCAAATACACACAAAAAAGTTATAGTGAAAAATGTTGCGTTACAACAACCTCACAATTTGGGGGTAATTCGGGTCGTATTCCGGGGTAATTCGACGCACCGCTATTTTCAATAGTAAAACATCTGTTAACGAAAAAAACAAATACACCATTGGAAAGAGCAGCTTTTTTGCTACAAGATACAACTTAGTTCACGTTATAATGTGAATTTAGCTTCACAGTAAAGTATGTTAACTAATCGCTTCTCTTTTACGGGGCCAAAACAAGTTTGAAAAGATGAATTACGAATCCTGCATAGTTTGGTTTAGCGGTCGCGAATTTGGAGCTAAAGACTTCAGATTTGGTGGAGTAGTAGAGTATTAACCTGTTATTGACTTATATAAAGGATTTTTGTTTACTCCACCCCCGTTTTCATTATATGGGTAAAACACTTGTTCACAATTTTTTTTGTGGGGTAGCTAATTCGGAAAGAAAAAATATATATCTAATCTGAAATTATTTAGGATTATTAGCTATTATTTAAATTATCAAAAAAAAAAAACAGTAATTAATCAATTTTAATAATCAAAATACATAGACATGGTTTTATAACCGAAATGTAGAAAATAAAAGTGCACCAAATTGCCCCACGAAGGTGCACCGAATTACCCCACAAAAAATAAAAATTGTGAACAAGTTTTTTCCCCATATAACAAAAACGAGGTTGAGTAAACAAAAATCCATTATACCAGTCAATAACAGGTTAATACTCTACTACTCCATCAAATCTGAAGTCTTTAGCTTCAAATTTGCGACCGCTAAACTAAACTATGAGGGATTCGTAATTCATCTTTTCAAACTTGTTTTGGCCCTGTAAAAGAGAAGTGATTAGTTAACATACTTTACTGTGAGGCCAAATTCACATTATAACGTGAACCAAATTGTATCTTGTAGTAAAAAAGCTGCTCTTTCCAATGGTGTATTTGTTTTCCTAAACCGATGTTTTACTACTATAAAATAGCGGTGCGCCGAATTATCCCGGTCGACGCTATTATTCCATTCATCTCGTACTAAGTATTTTTCTGACGCAGATGCTAGACCCACTAATAAATTTAATAATCACACTAGGTACTTTTTACTTTACTTCTTCATCTAGCAGAGATATCCCCCACTCACCTAGCAGAGATATCCCCCACTCACCTAGCAGAGATATCCCCCACTCACCTAGCAGAGATATCCCCCACTCATCTAGCAGAGATATCCCCCATTCCCCCACTCACCCAGCAGAGATATCCCCCACTCACCTAGCAGAGACATCCCCCACTCACCTAGCAGAGATATCCCCCACTCACCTAGCAGAGATATCCCCCACTCATCTAGCAGAGATATCCCCCATGCCCCCACTCACCTAGCAGAGATATCCCCCATTCCTCCACTCACCTAGCAGAGATATCCCCCATTCCCCCACTCACCTAGCAGTGATATCCCCCACTCACCTAGCAGTGATATCCCCCATTCCCCCACTCACCTAGCAGTGATATCCCCCACTCACCTAGCAGTGATATCCCCCATTCCCCCACTCACCTAGCAGTGATATCCCCCATTCCCTAGCAGTGATATCCCCCATTCCCCCACTCACCTAGCAGAGATATCTCCCGTTCCCCCACTCACCTAGCAGTAATATCCCCATTCCCCCACTCACCTAGCAGTGATATCCCCCGTTCCCCCATCTCCGTACACCCAGTGGGGGAGGGTGTGGATGATAATCCTGTCATCGGTGATGCAGTGGGAGGTGGCGGATCCTTCGTAGTGGGGGTTGAGGGTGTTAGCGAGCCAGTCCCACTGGGGGTGGGGGTGGAGAATTAGAACTGTGATGGGGAATTGCATATTTGATAGTAAGTCTGACTAACTAATAGAGCAGTACTCTGTACTCACCAAGAATATAACTAAAAAAGTAGCTCTTCTGCGTATAAACAAATATGCACATACGAACGCACAGATGTGACCCTGCAATATTAGATTAGCTACAAACTATATACTATACAGAAGGTTTAACACTTTTTTTTAGCACAAACAACAATGGCAAAATCCTTATATAACTATTCAACCTGCACTATAGTAAATACAGTATGTAACTAATGTAATATTGCAGGATCACAGAAGTGCATTCGTATGTGCGTATTTGTTTGCGAGTAGAAGAGTCTAAAATTTGAATCAAGGCGCACAGCATACCTTCTAAGTTAATATATCTTGAGGAAAATCAGGGGAATGCTGAATTCAGCCAGTTTAGTCAAATAAAACGAAGTTAAAGCATTTTATTCTAAAAAAATGAATAACATACCTTGTTTATCTATAAAAAAAATTATCCCGGGTCACCGAAGCGTCTTTCACTACAACAAAGCTGTAATTCATCTTAATATGAACCTGCGCAATAGTCTACCTCGTAGTTAATATACCTTGGTACTCACCTCTACGTGCGGGCAATACTCTACCTCATAGTTAATATACCTTGGTACTCACCTCTACGTGCGGGCAATACTCTACCTCATAGTTAATATACCTTGGTACTTACCTCTACGTGCGGGCAATACTCTACCTCATAGTTAATATACCTTGGTACTCACCTCTACGTGCGGGCAATACTCTACCTCATAGTTAATATACCTTGGTACTTACCTCTACGTGCGGGCAATACTCTACCTCATAGTTAATATACCTTGGTACTCACCTCTACGTGCGGGCAATACTCTACCTCATAGTTAATATACCTTGGTACTTACCTCTACGTGCGGGCAATACTCTACCTCATAGTTAATATACCTTGGTACTCACCTCTACGTGCGGGCAATACTCTACCTCATAGTTAATATACCTTGGTACTTACCTCTACGTGCGGGCAATACTCTACCTCATAGTTAATATACCTTGGTACTCACCTCTACGTGCGGGCAATACTCTACCTCATAGTTAATATACCTTGGTACTTACCTCTACGTGCGGGCAATACTCTACCTCATAGTTAATATACCTTGGTACTCACCTCTACGTGCGGGCAATACTCTACCTCATAGTTAATATACCTTGGTACTCACCTCTACGTGCGGGCAATACTCTACCTCATAGTTAATATACCTTGGTACTCACCTCTACGTGCGGGCAATACTCTACCTCATAGTTACTATACCTTGGTACTTACCTCTACGTGCGGGCAATACTCTACCTCATAGTTAATATACCTTGGTACTCACCTCTACGTGCGGGCAATACTCTACCTCATAGTTAATATACCTTGGTACTCACCTCTACGTGCGGGCAATACTCTACCTCATAGTTAATATACCTTGGTACTCACCTCTACGTGCGGGCAATACTCTACCTCATAGTTAATATACCTTGGTACTCACCTCTACGTGCGGGCAATACTCTACCTCATAGTTAATATACCTTGGTACTCACCTCTACGTGCGGGCAATACTCTACCTCATAGTTAATATACCTTGGTACTCACCTCTACGTGCGGGCAATACTCTACCTCATAGTTAATATACCTTGGTACTCACCTCTACGTGCGGGCAATACTCTACCTCATAGTTAATATACCTTGGTACTCACCTCTACGTGCGGGCAATACTCTACCTCATAGTTAATATACCTTGGTACTTACCTCTACGTGCGGGCAATACTCTACCTCATAGTTAATATACCTTGGTACTTACCTCTACGTGCGGGCAATACTCTACCTCATAGTTAATATACCTTGGTACTCACCTCTACGTGCGGGCAATACTCTACCTCATAGTTAATATACCTTGGTACTCACCTCTACGTGCGGGCAATACTCTACCTCATAGTTAATATACCTTGGTACTCACCTCTACGTGCGGGCAATACTCTACCTCATAGTTAATATACCTTGGTACTTACCTCTACGTGCGGGCAATACTCTACCTCATAGTTAATATACCTTGGTACTCACCTCTACGTGCGGGCAATACTCTACCTCATAGTTAATATACCTTGGTACTTACCTCTACGTGCGGGCAATACTCTACCTCATAGTTAATATACCTTGGTACTCACCTCTACGTGCGGGCAATACTCTACCTCATAGTTAATATACCTTGGTACTCACCTCTACGTGCGGGCAATACTCTACCTCATAGTTAATATACCTTGGTACTCACCTCTACGTGCGGGCAATACTCTACCTCATAGTTAATATACCTTGGTACTTACCTCTACGTGCGGGCAATACTCTACCTCATAGTTAATATACCTTGGTACTCACCTCTACGTGCGGGCAATACTCTACCTCATAGTTAATATACCTTGGTACTTACCTCTACGTGCGGGCAATACTCTACCTCATAGTTAATATACCTTGGTACTCACCTCTACGTGCGGGCAATACTCTACCTCATAGTTAATATACCTTGGTACTCACCTCTACGTGCGGGCAATACTCTACCTCATAGTTAATATACCTTGGTACTCACCTCTACGTGCGGGCAATACTCTACCTCATAGTTAATATACCTTGGTACTCACCTCTACGTGCGGGCAATACTCTACCTCATAGTTAATATACCTTGGTACTCACCTCTACGTGCGGGCAATACTCTACCTCATAGTTAATATACCTTGGTACTCACCTCTACGTGCGGGCAATACTCTACCTCATAGTTAATATACCTTGGTACTCACCTCTACGTGCGGGCAATACTCTACCTCATAGTTAATATACCTTGGTACTCACCTCTACGTGCGGGCAATACTCTACCTCATAGTTAATATACCTTGGTACTCACCTCTACGTGCGGGCAATACTCTACCTCATAGTTAATATACCTTGGTACTCACCTCTACGTGCGGGCAATACTCTACCTCATAGTTAATATACCTTGGTACTTACCTCTACGTGCGGGCAATACTCTACCTCATAGTTAATATACCTTGGTACTTACCTCTACGTGCGGGCAATACTCTACCTCATAGTTACTATACCCTGGTACTCACCTCTACGTGCGGGCTGTGCATGGACAGGTAGTGGTTGAGACTGGCTATGAATGCCCCTGGTGCCTCACAAAGATGCACAGAGTTTACGCTATCACAGTCTGTTGGTATTACGGGGAAGGCGTTCAGAACCTCAAAAAACTTCAAAAAAGCCTGAAAAAGTGAAACAGAGATTATTAGTTTGATATATCTTCACAATGAAAACTAGATAAATAAAATATGACTTTCGAAGGTAACTAAATGACGGGCACTCGTAGAGTGCATACCTTCATAGCCGATAATAAATGACCTCCACCATCCAATGATCCTTGGGTTATAAATGACCTTGACGCTTGACCCGATCATTCATAAAATCTTATAAAATGGTTCCTGGATAATGAACAAAATTCTAGGCAATTCTAGACAATTTGGTTGAAAATTTCTTGAGTTATGCGAATAACAAGATTACATATAAATAAATGCCGTCTAAAACATAAGATTCCTCAATTTGCAAAGTTAATAAACATAACAATGCCCTTACATTGGGTATAACAATAAAAACCCTGGTGTTCTGATTGTTTTACTCTGTGCAGTCTGTATATTTTACATACTCTGTGCAGTCTGTATATTTTACATGAAATTATTGGATCGATGAATGTCAATTTTTAAGAAAATGATTCAAATTTCAAAAATTGTCACAGACATATAAGCATTTATCAAAGTAAAAACACATCTTCTATTAGAAATTAAAATGAATGGAGTATTGATAAGTTATATATGAAATGATCTCCATGAACAACAATCATACCCTAGATATAGAGCTGGAGTTCGTCTCAGCTAATAATATAGGGATGACTTAGCAACATGTTGCCAGTGCTTTTCATTATTTCCTATCTACACTGAAAACTTTATATTATCGGATAAAAAAAAAGAGGCAAAATAAGCTTGTGGGAATAATTCAAAAGAAAAATGACAACAGAAATAAAATAACAACAAAAATAGCCAAATATAGAGGCCCCTGCGAGCTATCTTTTTGTTGCTTTAATCAATGAGGCTAATGTTTCTTATCATTTTGCTGCAAACCCCATCAAATTTGAGAGCATATACTTTATTTTAATGCTTTTATAGATTTTTATAATCGGAACTCTACAATACCAGTTTTATTTCTGACTTGCTTATTATCAGTTCAAAGAAAAAGAATGTAAATACACCGTTTGTTTCGATTGTCAGAAAGGTAGTAGGTACAATCAATCCAATAGAGTATCTATTGAGTAGTGATGGGAGGAGGTTGTTGTTATTAAACACCTCTGTTAATTATCTCGTGCGTCAGACCTGTGTTTCGCTTAGTCAGCACATTCGAGTGACCGGTGACTGTACTTTGCTGGTTCTGACTGTACTTTGTAATTGTTAATCCCTTATGCAGCGCAATTAGCAGCGTTACTGCCATTCTTTAGTGCTTTTATTTAGGTTGTTTTTATCGTCAGTTAGTTTTGATTTTTATCTCTTTTAACCTTTTTATTCTGTAGTTAGCTGGTAAGTTAACCTTGTTTAGTTGTGTTGCAGGAGGTTTAAGTTACAGCTGAGGTAGGAATTGTTGGTCTGCCTGGTGAACTCTGAACGTCTGCCAAGTGTTTCCAGAGTACTGAGCAGGGAGGTTGTTGACCCCTGAATGCTCATGGGCACTCCGGTTGAGGGGTGCTGGTGGCATTTGCTCTGTTTTGCCAGTCAGACTGCTATTTTATTTTAATGATTGAGGGTGAGGATGTGCTCTGTAGCTTATGTGACACACGTAATAACCGAAAGAAAAGAGTTAAATGTGCACTGTGTTCTGGATGGTTTCACATGTCATGTGTGGGACTGACCAGGGCACAGGCGTCAGTTATAGTAAGATGGGTTTGTGTGGCGTGTCGAGGGCGGGGTACAATCGATGACCCCCAGGAGCGGCCCAATCAGCTGGTGAATTTGGAGGCATATATAGGTGGCTGTCGTAGCAGGTTGAGGGTCCTAAATACGATTCCCAGGGGATCAGTAATAGCTGTGGCGGGAGCCCTCCAACTGTTATTGCAGGGGGCTCTGACGCAGAAGACCCAATTAGCATGGACAAGGCTTATGAGCTTCTGCTACTGGGGGCTACAGTGCCCAGATGGCGGTAGGGAAGGTCGTAAGGTTTCTCTTGCTACCAAAATCAATCGGCAGGTGGCCCAATTTTTAGAGACTGACTCCCTACCTACGCTGCCTGAACCCATAATCCCAGTTGTTAATAATCGACACGCTTCAGACGATGACAAGTTACAAAAGTTGAAAAAAAGAGTGGCAGCTAAGTTTGCAGATGGTGACGTAAGTGGAGCAGTTCGTGAGCTGTCATCTTCGGATGGACTGGCCCAACGAAACGAAGAGACTGTCAGAGCGTTGAGGTCTAAACACCCGCCTGCCCCGCTAGACTTGATGATGCCAGAGCCTCCGGATAATTCTCTAGTTGTGCCTATTGTTTCGGAGGAGGATGTCCGGAGGGCTGTTAATTCTTTTCGTCCTGGTTCTGCCGGAGGACCTGATGGCCTCAGGCCAGGTCATTTGAAGACGCTATTGTCCCATTCATCTGCAGAGGCTGGAGTACGTCTTTTGACCACTCTGACAGATTTTGTGAATGCGATATTGAGAGGAGAAGTTCCTGAATTTGCTTTGTCAACTTTCTATGGAGCCACATTGTGCGCTTTAACCAAAAAGGATGGTGGCATCAGACCCATAGCAGTTGGTAATACCTTGCGTAGGTTGGCTGCCAAGGTTGGTGCGCGCCCCTTATCACACTCTCTCGGTAGTGAATTAAGACCGGTTCAGCTTGGGTTCTCTACGAAGGGTGGCTGTGAAGCTGCCGCACATTCTGCAAGACGGTACTTGAATGACTGTAACCATAGGAGGGTGTTTCTCAAGGTGGATATGAAAAACGCTTTCAATTGTCTGAGGAGAGATACCTTCCTTACTGTTATTCGTAACCGTGTGCCGGAGCTATATAGACTCCTTTGGCAAGCTTATTCTTCGCCTTCAGCTTTGTTTTTTGGTGAAGAGGTGCTGAGGTCGGAGACAGGTATCCAGCAGGGTGACCCTTTTGGACCGGCTATGTTTGCTCTTGGAATTGACGAGGTGGCTCGCAGGGTTGAGTCAGAGTTCAATGTATGGTATCTGGACGACGCAGCCCTGGGAGATACACCGGGGAGAGTTTTGGAGGACGTAAAAACCTTGATAGATGGGTTGAGTGCCATCGGACTTGAAGTTAATAGTGCGAAATGTGAGCTGACCATTCTCGATGATAATGCCCCTGGTGAAACAGAATTGTTGTTCCGGGCAGTGCTTCCAAATGTCAGAGTGGTTCATAAGGACAATTGCTCCTTGTTGGGTGCGCCTTTAAGTGACTTGGGTATCCCCGAGGAGATTTTAAGGAAGAAAGAAGATCTGGATCTCATGGTCTCTCGATTGCGGGTGGTGGATAACCATCAAGCCTTCTTTTTGTTGAGAAATGTTTTCTCCATTCCGAAGCTACAATATGTTCTGCGGGCTTCTCCAGCTTACAAGCACGTAGTCGAACTTAGCTGCTTTGATGAATCACTTAGATCTGCCGTTGCCAGTGTGACCAATGTAGAGATGTCAGCTGATTCTTGGGTTCAGGCAACTTTACCGGTTGGCCTTGGTGGACTAGGTTGTAGGAGAGCTGGAGATATTGCCTTGCCTGCTTTTGTGTCTTCAATGTATTCTGTGAGTGATTTGGTTGAAATTATTCTTTCTAATATTAATGTAGTCGATACCGGAGAGCTTACGGATGCAGTTGGGACATGGAGGCAGGGTTTACAGGCTGGTCTCCCGGTACCAGTCCATGAGTCCAGTCAAAAAGAATGGGATACACCACGGGCTCATTCATTAATAGAGAGTCTGTTGGCTAGAGCTGATCAGGTGGCAAGGGCACGACTATTATCTGCATCTCTTAAAGAAACTGGAGTGTGGTTGAACGCGATTCCCATACCGTCATTGGGTACACAGCTCGATCCAGAGGTCCTGAGGGTAGCCATTGCTCTCAGAGTTGGTGCCAGAGTTTGTGAACTTCATTCTTGCCGCTGTGGCAGTGGGATGGATGTCAGAGGACTGCATGGCCTGTCTTGTAGGTACAGTTCTGGGCGTCACCCAAGACATGCAGCAATGAATGATGTGGTAAAACGGGCTTTGCAGAGAGCAGGACTCCCTTCAGTACTTGAGCCTCCTGGACTTGACAGAGGTGATGGTAAACGCCCAGATGGTATTACTGTGTTTCCTTACATGAATGGAAAGAGTCTGATTTGGGATTGCACGTGTGTCGACACATTTGCCGAGACACACCTCAATGATTCCGCAGTTGAGGCCGGATCAGCTGCCGGGGCTGCGGAGAACCGTAAACGTCAGAAATACTCCGCCCTTGGAGATGCATACATATTTGAGCCAATTGCTATAGAGACCACAGGAGCGTACGGTAGTACGACCTCCTTAATCATGAAGTCCATAGGTAGACGCCTTGTTGAGACAACGAATGATCCAAGGGAGTCTGCCTGGTTCCAACAGCGAATGGCTCTCGCGATCCAGAGAGGGAATGCCTTCAGCATCCTCTCAGCCGCGAAGGAGAGGTTTTAGAGGGTCGGGTCCACCCCTTCAGGGAACTCAACCCCTCACTCGTAGTTCCTGAAGGAATTTCCTCTTCTGTAAAGATTTTATCCTTCTTGTTTTTAATGGAAAAATATTGTCTTTTTAAACAAAAACAAAAAAAAAAAAAAAAAAAAAAAAATCCAATAGCAATATTAAATATTCCTTTTAAAGTATGAAATAACAGAAAATTAATCTAGAAACAATTAAAATCTTCACAAAACAATATAAATCTTGAACGAAGACCGAACATGCATGTTTTTTTTTTATAAAATTCCAATTAGAAATCACAACAATCTTTTTCTTCAGCTTCAGATTAGTGTTTCGTACAATTGTTGCACACAGAGTATTAAAAACTTTAAAAGCAAATAAAAAATCACAGACCTTAACCTTAGTTCTGGTTATAATATTTTGTATAAAACTCTTTTTTATTCCCTAAGCCTGGAAAGGACCTTTAAAAAATATTAAAAAAGACATCAGTTGCATTTACCTGAGATATGAACTCAGGCTTGGCAATATTCTTAACCCTGGGCAGGATGTGGGCGGCAGGATTGACGCTGAAAGTGTGTTGTGTCCACGCACTGCTGTCATCTCCCCTCTCCGCCTCTCCTTTGATGGCATTTAACTTTGCCTTCAGCTCTGGGAAACCTCCACCCTGAAAACAATAGTAAGTATTGTCTATGAAGATGATACACATTAGAAACATAGTCAGTTGTACCAACAGACATTATTATAAAGTAATTTTCATCCAATTAAATATTTTCTGAAATTTCATTTTGTTTGTCACTCTTGTATTCCATATTAGTGATGTAGTTCGACAAAAGGAATATATTTAAGAGAAATTTTCTTTGATAGTTCAGTGACATCACTGGTTGATTTTTTAAAATATTTAACATCCGATGTTGTAATGTCCCTATTCTAAATTATATAACAATTTTCAAGCTTTCAAATAGTTTAAATCAATTTATCATCAGGAAAGGGCATGAAAAATTATATAGAAACATTATGATTGAAATAATCAGGTGTAGGATATACATACTTACTTAGCTACTTTAAAATAATATAATATAGGTTATAGGAAGTGGGCATCATATTTACAGTATACGGACACTTGGCTAATGACTAAAACAAAAGGACATTTGGCTGAACAGATACTTTGCCAAAACACTTATTAAATAAACCAAAAAATTCATCCACGGTGAAAGTGTTAAGCATTACATTTTTTCCTCTTATTTGTTTTCGATGTAATCTATGATAATGAATAAAGTTAGATTGTTGAGCAATGTATGATTGCAGTTAGTAATGTGGATGTAGCTACACTAGGAAATATTTATTTCTTTGATGAAATAATATAAAACTGACCAATGACAGGAGCTGTAACCGTAATGTGGATACAGTCCAGACAAGTCTTATTCCGTCAAAGTTCTTTCACCTGAAGGTCGGCACACTATATTTACCTTAGGTGATCATTTACAACTTGGGTTCTTATATTTTGATGCTTGTTTCTGATTACTAAATTAACAATTTGAATATAAAAGAGTTACTGCAAAATTACCTCTCACATTAAATCTTTGACATAGTTAGTTACCTCCTTAGGAGCAACACTGTAGAGTGTGGTGACATCAGGCAAAGGGTACTCATCTCCCTCATTCTTCAGGGTGAATCGTTTGTTACAGTGTCTGAGGGCAGTTGTCTCACACTTACTCTTCTCAATTGAACACAAGTTTTTCCACCTGAACAACAAAACAAATGGTACTAAATTTTTCTAATTTATAAAGCTACAGTACTTTAATTCCCCTATAAACTCAATTCAAGTCATGCCTCTTGTATCATAATTGTGAAAAAGTAAGATATATACAATTCTCAAGATTAAACACTAGCTACATTACTAATATATAATATTAAATTATTAATGGCAAATTTATTAATTTAACCCTTTCGACGCGGAATTTTTTCTGCCGAATTGAGAAACATTTTAATATATTTTTCGGTAGATTTGAGTACTATTGGATGAACTTAGATCGTCGGCATATGTATTTATTCAATTTTGTGAATATTTGATGTGGGTCATATGTGTACCATAAGTAACCTGTGTTCCATGAAAATGGGATATATACAACCCACTAGTAAAATAAAACAACAAAATTATTCATATAAATGCATCTAAATGACCAATCTTTCATCAATCAGGGTAATAAATAGACACATTGAACTTATAATCTTATTGTTTAATGAAAAATATAACTTCAATAGAAAATATATTCCATTTTATTTGAAAACTAGCATTCATTGAGACCATCATTTCAAACCAAAACTATATCAACATCAGATACTTGAGAAAAACATAAAATGAAAAAGCTATATCACCTTTTTCTATTGCAAATAGAATAAAACTAAAGACTAGGCTCATATATGACCTATCACATTTCAAATCCTTTGGTAAAGTTCATCGTATAAAAATAAAATTATGCCATAATGACACTGCTTGATTATATGATAACCGACTCTCAATCTTTTCCAGTGGAATTCACGTTTTCATGAGCCAAATTACCAATAGACACCTTTACATATTATGTATTTTACTTATGGTATGGCTCAAAGCATTCACCACAAAGAGGCACTTTACATGACGAGCAGATAAGAACAACTCTCTTCTCTTTACCGTGATTTGCACAATGTTTGCAGCGGCGTCTTGTTGCTACTTTTTGAGGAAAGTGCTTGCCTATGTTCAGCCTGATGTCTAAATTTGGTGATGAAGAATGTCTGCCAACTCTGTGATTTCGTATCATTGAAGTGCATTTTACACCATGAGTAATCATGTCCTCAGCAGTATTTATGATGAATGGTAGCTGTGGAAGATTCTTACACTTCACTTCTTTGTGGAGTATCCAAGCGTTCACTAATGCTGTCTTAGTCAGTTTGAAGAAAACTTTTTTCCACCATTTCTTAGATTTCCGTTCGAAGTTGTAAGAGGCCACATACTGGTCAGATTTGTCGACTCCTGCCATGTAATCGTTATAGAAAATGACTGCTTCAGGGCAAGAAATTTCATTCTTCTCGCCAGATTTCGAGGTTCTTCTTGCTGTTTTTATGCTGAAACTATGACAATTACTCATCATGTGAACAGGTTTGCTGTCCTGCCATTTCAGGGCCATAACTCCTTTATCACTGAATTTGGCTTCAGTTTCTCCTCTTTCTAAGGATTCAGTCAAATCAGGAGTATACTTACGATTAGACATGTAAGTTCCTACAGCTGGTATGCCTAAATTAGCAAAAAGTTTCACAGACGAAAAAAATCGATCAAAACACATAGCACTTTCTTTACTCCTCATAGTAGAACATAGTTTTGTTACAACTTTTTCACCAAGTGATAATTCTGTGTTCTGAGACAAGTCTTTCCCGGAATATATGTTGAAGTCATAGGTATATCCTGTTATAGCATCGCACCGCTGCCAAATCTTTATTCCTCGCTTGATAGGCTTCATCGGAAGGTATTGCTTCAGTGCTGATCTACCTTTGAATTTAGTCATTGATTCGTCGATGCTTTGCCTATTACTTTCAGAAAAAGATTTAGCGAAGGTGTATTTGAAACACCTAACAACATCATCAATGTAGTAAGTTTTGCTTGCATCAGAAGGCTTTTGTGGATCCGCAAAGTACATTTTGGAGAAGACAAACCTGAATCTATCTCTAGTAATAGCCTTACTGATGCATTCGTTTCTCAGAGATCTATTTCCACTCCAATATAGTTCCAGTTTTGGAACTTTATTATAGCCCATAATCATTGTACATCCAATCACGATCATTACTTCACCTGCGTCAGTCAAATTATTTTTAACTTTCTTAGATGCATTTTCTTTCTCAATTCTTTTGTTTGTTTTATCCGCTATATGAATGAACAAACTGGGAGGGAAAACAGATTTGAATGCCTCGAAAGGGGTTGAAGATCTGTCTAAGGAACATAAAACAACTCCACGCTTTGCTGCACTCAGAGAAAACAATGGTTCAAATTCTTGTGGAAGTTTTGACCAATCAATATCGGTAACACTTTCAGTCCATTCTACAGGCATTTGATGATCATCTGCGCCATTCATAGTTTCCTCATCCTCCAAGCTTATGTTACTCTGTTCATTCCCAACGCAAACGCCACTCACATCCTGTTGTTGGACTAGTATTCTTCCTCTTTTGTGCTGTGGCTCACTAGGTTCATCAATATCATCAAAGTCACTCTGATCTACCTCGTTTTCACACTCCTCGTAATTTGGATCGTCGATGCTATCGTCCTCCGAGCTTTCACTGTCTATGAACTCATCTTCGCAATTTATTTTTTTCAATAGGGTATCAATGCCCTCATCATCCAATTGCCTTTTTCGGTTCCTGCAATATGAAAAAAACATATTTAGCAAAATATTTATGAATGAACATGGCTGAATTAGTTTGCAGGTGGGATGAATACGTCCCTAATCATCATGTTTACAAGTGGGACAAATGATTTATTAATCACAAATGGGATATTTAAGTCCCAGATCTCGTTGAATACAAGTGGGACATTTGATAGGTAGAATACAAGTGGGACAAATCACTCTAACTCAAATGCACAAATGGGACTCTTGCATCCCAAACTAATAATTTGTTAATTTATTTTATAGATAAGCATTCTGATGGTATCTAAGAACAATACACAGGTTACAAGTGATGTTTACAATGAGTTACATGCTAGGAAAGGGCCAATATGAATGATACCAATTAGATATACTTACATTTTGGGAGATTTTTGAGAGACCTTAGCACACAACCTCACTCCTACTCCTCTAGGCACTAACTGATTGGCATATTGGCGGGCAAGTGTGTTGCTATGTGTGACATGATGCCTGGAGACTATAGTGGGGGGGTGTAAAGGGATATTTGGGATCTATTTGACCCATTTCTATATCGGAGTAAAATGCTGGGACATATATAACCCAACCGCGTCGAAAGGGTTAAACTAATATTGCAAAATCTTGTCGACTAGTAATACATAGCTAGTCGATTTAACTTCCATTTAGAACTAACAGAGCATATATGATATAGAACTCTTTCATTTCCTATACTATGATGTGGAGAAGGTGCTTAATTAACTTCAATTTACTAAGCCTATTAAATTGAATGAAAAAAGGAATGCGTTCTTACCCTCTGGAAGAAGAAATATCAGAAAAAAGATTTTCATGCAGAGAAACTTTGCCATTTCCTCCATAAGTTATGGACCTATTTTTATCTGAAAAAAACAGTAATTGCAAAAGGTTATTGGGATAAGAATATATCAAAATATATCATCATAGCAATTAACAACAAGAATTGATATCAAAAATATTTTGACTGTTTCCAATATTCAACCAGTTCATAACCATTTGACTTTAGTATAATCAGTAGCTATTTGATATGAATGTTAATGAAGTTTGATCAAGATTATTAAACAATTTTTGCAACAATAGATTTAGAAAATATCTAAATAGAAAGAGTTTCCATTGTACTTCAGTATCAAGAGATAGAAATTAGAATGTCTCAATTGTCTCAACTTACTTGCCTCTTTCTCCAGCATTCTCTGCTTGGACAAGAAGTTCTGAGTCAATTCTTCATTTTTGGAATTGGGACGCTTCTTTGAGAGAGAAATGCTGCTGGAGAAAAAAGATCCGCCAGGTCTGAGGGAAACATTGTCCACTATTGTTGAAGGGACTTTCTGAGGAGTGTCTTCTGCTTCATCACACATTGTGGTTGCAATTTAGGTATATAATTTGACAAAGTGTTATATGATATACAAAGTCCTTAATGAGATCTGTAATATAATATATTTAAATATATATAGATGGTAAACCTCAAATGAAAAAACCAAACATATATAAATTTAACACTAAACAGATCTGATAGCTCAGAACATGTATTTTAACTAATGTGACGTAATAATGAACTGAACTTTTAACATTTATACATATAAGGTATAACCTAACATAAATGCATTGATTATCTCTTAACCCTTTAACATTCAACATACTTTGGGGAGGACATTAGGGAAACATCAAATAATGTCCTTATTTAGTCCATATAGTCGTATTCTAGCAGTAAGAAGCGTAACATTAAATGTAGACTATGCCACATAATGATTTGTGATTTTAAACCACTGAAAAGATCTTCCCAAATGATATTTGACTTTTAAAAAAAAGCGACTTTTTTTAACATATTCTAAATTGAAAAGGTTATTCCATCTAATATTGATCTATCAAAACAATAATTTTTGCCTTGAACATGTCTTGGGCATTAAGAAAACTGCAATTAATTACCCCATGAGGTGTGCAATTAATTACCCCATGAGGTGTGCAATTAATTACCCCATACACTTTTTCGTATTTGGGGCAATTCAACGCACACTACCTTGTCAGGCTATAGCTAGCTAATGCATATTTTCTTAAACTATTCATATTTCATTTAGATGGCATATTTTACTGAGTTCATCTAAATTTCGGTGGGATTTCAAACTTAAATTGTCCAACCCAAGTGTTAAAGTTACGGGATTTAGTAAAATCTGAAATAAAAATTTTATACGGTGAAAAAACCACTACCGTTCACTCTAAATTATTTTATACTCTCATCTAACAAAAATGAATGAAAGTTGCTATATTTATAGAAGAAATTACTATCTTTTTAATGGCGTAATATGTTTTCCGAAATTAATACTACCTACTTCACTGTTAAAAAACGGGTGAGATTAATTACTTCGATACTGTGAGTGCGATGGAATACCCCGGTTGACGCTATACTTTAATATTCAAACTTTCTTGAGGGGCTAAAGGCACTACAACCAACCTAAAATTGGCTCTCTTGCAACAATTTTCAGATAAAAATGAATTGAGGACAATGAGTTTTCATGTTGCAGAAAAAAAAAACTGTTTAGGAATCCTTGAAAGATTTCTAACATTGTGACGAAGAGATAGCGTCGGGGCGGGCGTACTTACGCACTGGAAATTCGCGGGCGTATTTACGCACCGCTATTAACTAAAAAAGTAATGGATTAATCCAAATTTGGATTACGCCATCGTAAAGAGCAGGTTCTGAACCCTTAGAAACAATGTTGAAAGTTCGTTTGTATCGCACTTGAAAAAAAAGTTATACGTTTGAACAAGTAACCATTAAGAGAGCATAGCTTCAATATTGCGGCAGGTGGAAAGATAAATCGCGCATAATTTGCCATTACGGAAAAAGTTATGGATCGAATTACTTTAAATTTTGCATGGACACGAGAAAATAGTTGTAGTTCATTGATATTAACTCAGGTAAGATTACAGACACATACTTTTTATATATTAATGTTTTCGTTAGTGCGTAAATACGCCCGCCTAATCAAAGTTAAGTAGGGCGTATTTACGCGCTTATCAAGGAGTTATATTATTAAGAATTAAACCATAAATAACGTATTGGATGCTTGTTATCAGTTACAATCTTGGCAGCTTGGATGCTTGTTATCAGTTACAATCAAAATTTCTATATGTATTTATTTTATCTTTCAAATTAATAACATCCATACTAACATTTTCTTATCAATTTCAGAACAATTTCATTTAAAACTCTTTGTGCTAATAGTCATGGTGTATAAATATAAGAAGAAGGGTAGTGGAATTCCCATTGATGAAATAAAGGTGAATGATGCCATCTACAAAATAAAAGCGGGGTCCATCAGCATCAGGAAGGCCGCCAGAGACATCAAAGTCTCAGAAGGACTACTCCGATTCAGGATGAAGTGCATTGAAAAAGGACATCCTGTTAAATTACAGGCAGGGCCACAAAGCTTGCCCCCAGAGAGTGAGAGGGAGCTGGCCTTGATGCTGAATGTGAAGGCCAAGTGGGGGTTCGCGATGGACAGAGAAGAGCTGGCTGAATTGGTGAATGACTATGTACAATGCAACAAAGACTCTGATGGACCTGTGGGAGAGCACATAAGAAAATATTGTCAATTCAAGGTAAGAATATGGAATGTTTGTTCATGTCTAGTTGTTAAACGTAAATATTATAACATGTAATTAAGTGGTAGACTTATCTTATCTTGCAGGACCGTCCTCCAGCAAAAGACTGGATAAGGAACTTCATGAAGCGCCGTCGTCTGTCGCTGAAGCAACCCTCTGCACTCGAGAAGGCTCGAAAAATTGCTGCCAGCGATCCAGACACGATCTACGGCTTTTATGATACCCTGGAGAAGGTGATAAATGATCTGAACATCAAGGATCGTCCAGAATGCTTGTGGAACATTGATGAATCTAACCTCTTCCTAGAGGCTCAGCGTTCTAAGGTCATTGCTCCCAAAGGCAAGAAGGCGAGCCGCACAACTGCAACAAGTGGCCGTGAAGCGATAACTGTGATGGCTGGAATTTCGGCGGACCAGTCAGTTCTTCCACCCTTTATTGTCTTTAAAGGGAAATACCTCATGTCAGGTTGGTATACACCCAACTCCTATCCTGGCACGACGATGACAGCAACTGAGAGCGGCTGGATGACGTCGGACGCCTTCTACAATTGGTTTGTTAAGTTCTGCACCACAGTGAATCAACGGCCTCTTCTCATCATCATGGATGGGCATAGCACCCATGTCACATACCAGGTGATTCAGCACGCTCGTGAACAGGATGTTACACTGTTGCGTCTTCCGCCGCATACGACAGATCGTCTACAGCCACTTGACGTGTGTTGTTTTAAGGCTTTGAAGTCCCGCTGGGACAAGGCCATAGCCAAATGGACAACAAGGAATAAGGCCAAGAGAATCTCCAGGCCAGAGTTAGTTGAACTTACAGGTATGACAATCCTACTTACTTACTGACTACTTAGCAAACCGTTATAAAACTGTTAAGCATACAAACTAGCTAGATACATATGTTTTCTTTTTTTCAGGAGAGGTCTGGAAAGATTCCTTCAAGGATGAAACCATCGCATCGGCGTTCCGCAAGACGGGCATCTTTCCCCTTGACAGGTCAAAGTACCCTACTGACGTATTCAACCAAGAGGTTTACCAGCAATATCTGGACAATGTTAACTTCCAAAGAAGGGAGCACGTGCAAAGACCAGCTACACCAGCTGGCACACCAGTAAGGACTCCAGTAAGAACTCCAGTAAGAACTCAGGTAGGCACACCGGAAGTCACACCAATGAAGGTTGTGCAGTATGCGCAGGGATCACCAGACATTAATCTCAATAATGTACTAGAGGATTCCGCCATTCCCAGTTGCAGTCGTCAGCTGTCTATGAATGTGCATGAGGAGCCCGCCATTCCCAGTTGCAGTCGTCAACTGTCTATGAATGTGCACGAGGAACCCGCCGCTCAGCGAAGCCACTCCTCTCAGTCCTTCAATGATGATGTGCCTGAAACACCACCGGCAATGGCAACTGCAAACAGAAGCTTTGAACAACTTTTGGCAAGTTCATTTTCTGCTTCATTCTCTAATCGGAAACAGCCAAAGTCTCCAAACGCGCGACTTCTCAAGAACTCTCCAGTCCTCACATGTGACGAAGTTTTCAGGGTGATGACAAAGAAAAAACTGGAGAAAGAAAACAAGGAGAAAGATAAGCAGGACAGAAAAGATAAAAGGGAAGCAAAGAAGATTAGTAAAGTAACAGCACCTCCAAAGCAAAAGAAGGTTGCACAATCACCAGAAAACATTGAATGCTCATCAACTGATGACGAGGAGGATGCTTTGCCAGACCTAGATGACATTCTTAACATCGGGCAGCCATCAGCGGCGAGCACGAGTGATGAGGACGAAGAAGTGTCAGATGGGGAATATATGCAGTCGTCAAGCGTGTACTTCAACACACGGCAGCATAAATGTATCCCCAAAACGATTGAGACTGAGAAGTATTATGTTGTCAGCTATGCAAAAGACCTCGGCTACGTAGGCAAAGTTACGAAGATTGGAAAGAAGAAGGTCACAATGAAGTTCTTGACAAGAAAACCACAGGAGATGTATGATTGGCCCATCAAAGATAAGATTGAGGAAGTGGAGGTAGCTCAACTGATTTGTGGTCCAATTAAATTAATGACAGGCCTTCCTTTCAATATACCAGGGGTTCAACAGGCTGTCAAGCAGTATTATAAATATCTAGAGGAGTGAACTACTAGAATCATGTAGCTAACTTTTGTAACTAATTGGATTTATGACCAACATAAAATTACTAGTTAACATCTACTATTATTCGCCTCTAAACTTTTGTCTATAGTAAACATGCAGCTATGCCACAGGGAACAGTGATACATAGCTACATGTATCACTGTAAGGGAAAAGAGCACTCCTTTGGCATCCCGAGTTCATATATTATCGTTCCTAATGCTCACAGATACTCTTACAGGTGCCCTTTAAATAACTTTTATACACCCTCTTGTTAGACGGGTGTATATACGCGGTGCGTAATTAGTCCATTCGGAAACAGGGCGTATTTACGCAGTGCGTAAATACGCCCTGTTCATCGCGTAAATACACCCTACTTCTATAGCAATTTGTTACGCACAAAAATGTCTAATAACTTTTTTTCCAATAGTTGAAATGACATAACTATCGTACAGTATCTACCCCTTACCCATGCCATTACACACAATAAATTTGGTTTGCATAGCTTCTATCGTATCTGTGCTACCGCAATTTGCGGTAAAATGCGTAAGTACGCCCGCCCCGACGCTACTTCCAATTTTATCCATTTCTTGTCTTTTATCAGTTAAAAAAATTTTAGGTTAACACGTTGACTACATATTGGTACATATTTGTACCACTATGTATATTACAGATAAATTTAGTATATTACAGATAAACTTAGTATATTACAGATAAACTCTAATGTCTTTACCTCACCCGGCACCCGCAAACGGGTGTCACAGGTACATTTAGCCTCGTAACTTTTTTATTTAAGCAGCTATGAAATTTAAACTTATATGATGTTTGAACTATACTAATACCGATAATATCCAGTGAAAATATTGTAAATTATTCAAAATTTGAATTAGTAATAAGCAAAACAAACTTCGAAAAATGAAGTACCTGAGACACCCGATCGGGTGTCACAGGTACATTTTTGTAGTTTATTTCTGATAAATATACTGATATATGTATATTGGGGGGTGTGCCGCCCCTCGAATCCCCTGCCAGGTCATTAAACAATCATGAAATTAACATAACAGAAACATAGCGAATCAAAAATCTACATAATACAATTCTAAAAGCCGGAAATGTTACAGTTAGCATACAATTTTCATGAAATAAAAATGATCTTTATCAATTCAAATTTCAATTGATTGACAATATTTTCACAGGATATTATCGGTATTGATATAGTTTAAACATTGTATAAGTTTAAACTTCATAGCTGCCCAAGTAAAAAAGTTACAGGCCAAATGTACCTGTGACACCCCAGTCTGCAAAAGATGCATGAAGTTGTGAATTTATCCGGCGACTATTGAAGCCTTGAATTTAGTCTCCTGAATTATCCAGCAACAATTTCCAAATCAATGTTTCAGAGACTGGAAAATTGTAAACCAATTTTTGAGCCAAAATTTCACAAAAATTATGAGCCAAGACAATTTGGCTCAATTTTTGAAGATTTCAAGCCAAAATTAACATGGGAACATAGGAATTAATTTTAAAAAATTAAGCCATTCAGACATATCTGAGTTTTGACCTTTTTTAAATATAAGCCAATCAATTGGCTTTTACTGACATACTCTATGATGGTTCCTAATTAATTCCTATGTTTACATCATTAGCTACATGTAATTAGTGGAGAGAATTTTGAGATTTTTGGTTATTTTGGAGAGAAATTTGAAAATCTTTTGAGACAAATTGCCCCAAAAATTAAATATCTGGAGACTGATTGTGCATGGTTTCCAGTCTGCAAAAGAGACATGAAGTTGTGAAGTTCATAGAACGACTATTGATGCCTTGAAATTAGTCTCCTGAATTATTCGGCGACAATATCCTAATTAATTCCTATGTTTACATGTAATTAGTGGTTAGAATTTTGAGATTTTTTAGTCATTTTGGAGAGAAATTTGAAAATCTTTGGAGACTGATTGTGCATGCTTTGCAGACTGAGTGACACTTGAATGCGGGTGAGGTAACCACATATGAATACAGTATCATATTTGCAGAGTAGGGCCATTCGTGACGGCACTCTAAGTCTCTAACTCGCATCGCATTGAGACCCTCATTACCTCATACCATGTTTCAGTGTATGGACCAGTCTGCAAAGCATGCATAATCAGTCTCCAGATATTTAATTTTTGGGGCAATTTCTCTCCCAAGGATTTTCAAATTTCTCTCCAAAATAACAAAAAAATTCCAAATACTCTCCAATAATTACATGTAAACATAAGAATTAATTAAGAAATTGTCGCCGAATAATTCAGGAGACTAATTTCAAGGCCTGAATAGTCGCCGGATAAACTTCACAACTTCATGCATCTTATGCAGACTTGTGTATGGACAAAGTCGCAAGTATATTGGCGACTTTTGAGAGGTTAATTAAGTTGAAAAAGCTGCAAATAACAAGTAAATCACTCATAAAATAGTCTTAAGAGATACACATGCATCAGGCATGAAGCATATGGATGTTTCCAAGTGTAAAATCATCACTAGGAGGCCAAATTTCTACTTTAAAGTATCTTAAATGTGACAACCTGGATCCATTTTCTGACTAAAATGGCGACTTTCCTGCCACATTTTAAAATACGGACCTCATCATGATAACTACAGTAAAAAAAATACCAGATGTAGAGAAGCATGCATGCTAATGGAACTCCACACCTGTCCCCACACAAGTCAAGATATAGCTCATATGTATCATTAGTAAAATTTTTAAAAAATATATATAATATTGAAAGTAGTAGTACCCTTTTCGGGTAAAATCACAAGGTAACTACTTAATTATTGTTCAATATAAAATACACCATAGAGACAGAGTCACTAAAAGCACTACCAACACAAAGAAAGACTGGATGCGTATTGGGAGAGGAAAAACCACAAACAAGATGTGTTCTCCTCCACGAGGCCACAGCACCCACAACCCACCCAGCTCAGAGACAGGATGGGCCGATCATACTGGGAGAGGAAAAACCACACACAAGACACATTCTCTTCCACAGCACCCACCCAGCTCAGAGTCTGCAGGGTGGAAAAGTAACTCTCTTCTGATTGACTAGTAACTCTGTTAGAGATTCATCCTGGAGACAACTCTGCAGAAACTACACATTATTTCTTTCAACTTTTAAAAATTAGTCCAACTATATATTTCATAGCTAATATTTGAAAAAATTGAACTCTGCATGCTATACATTCTTTACTAATACTAATTAGTTAATTAATTAGTAAATAAGTGAATAAATAGTTAAATAATTATTTAATTACTAATAAACTCCACAGTTGAGTATTCATAAGTAACTCTGTTAGAATTTGAGTTTTCCACTCACCACTCTGGCTCAGAGACATGGTCAGGATCACAAAACATTGAATAAGAAGAAGCTCAGATCGAACGTGTACACAGTCGTAAACATTCAACCAATCACGTCCATCGGTCACCAGATTGTATTTGGTGGTAAATTCCAATGATATGTCAGGAGATATTCAATTTCTCTAATAAAAAAATTCCTGCAATCTCGGAGGATATTTAGCTATTAATTCCTATATTACCATTAATTTTTGGAGGGGAACTGGAAAAATGTTGGAGGACTAGACAAATTGATGAAAAATGTTGGCAGCTATTTTCGATTTTTGAAAAAGTCAAAGGAGTTCAGTGCGCCAAATACAAACTGTTCGGTCAGTGACGTCACTATGAACGCTCTCTCGAAAACAGTTTGAACATACATTCTACTCGCCAGTCTGCAGAATAGGGTGTTTGTGCCAGTAATCGGCATACCTCTAGTAATCGGAATAGTATACACATTGAGTATAATTTTCTATATAATATATTACGGAATAGAGGCATACATACTAAGTTATTAAAGAATCAACCACCATAATTGATTAGTAATTCTTTCTCATTATTTAACCAAACAAATTAACAGGTAGCTTCCAATCATTGTCGGGAAGTCAAGTTATCGGTCAGTTCGTTGTATTTTTCGTAAGAAAACGGTTCCTCTTTGAAACTCCTGAGTGTGTTTCAGTAGCTTTTAATGTACCAGGTGTATGTTTTTCTAGATGTACAATTTACGATCTATCAGTGCATTTTAAAATCTAAGCAAACAAATACTTACTTTTTATTTAAAATGGTAGTCCGATCACTGGATTATCAGAACATCTAATTTTAATGTTCGGACAGACTGGTCGATTAAACAAAGAATCCATCCGTCCACCCTGACGATTACTGGAAAAACTTCCCATCATGCGTCCAATAACAAACTGCTATTTTAACTCATTAATTTTTAGATCGTTACATTGACCGATAACATTAATGAATAAATTTTGAGATAGTTAAGCTTGTATATTCTCTGAATAAAATACGTTATTACATATGATAACAAGATATGATTACGTTAATGTCAAATATATTGATATTTTACATAATAATACCCACTTATATAGTGTCACGTGTGAATTATATATGGCACTTGTCAATAACCAAAATACGTAAAATTTAATCAGAAGGATTTAGAGTTAACAGAAAACAGGACTTCCACTCCAGGTTGTGACGTCATTGAATCTACATCACAATAGTGGAAGAGGGCAAACCAGAGGGAATGTAGACGGCATATATAACGGCATTTATTTTTTAAGGGGACATTCGAATTATGTCCCGTTTAAACTTAAACAAAGCAACAGTTATTTAGGTGCCGAAAATTACTTAGGAACATAGCTTTGGTACTATCTCAATGAAAATCTAATTGAGGTACAGCAATTTCAAAATAATTTTTATCAGTAAATAAAATGTGTTATAGACTTATAGTTAGCATTATAATAAGGCTAATATATCTGCTACTAAATAGACATGAAATGCGCATGACAATTACGGCTTGCTTTTATTTAAAATAGTTACCCCTTTTTTCAGAACTATACTAATCAAAGAAAACGTATAGAGGCTAAAACTAAATTAATTGATATTACTGAATACCAATAGAGTCTTCTGAGAAATGAATAAATTAAGCATTGATTGTCAATTTTAAAACATCTGAATATAATCTATGTATACTTGGCAGACAAATCAAATATATGATAAACCTTATAATTTAAAGTAGCTGTTGATTCTTAAAGCGGGTAATTATTTCCTCTTGCATGTAGAAGGTAGCAGTTGTAGGAGCTTCAGCTTATGTAAATAAATAATCACATTTATATAAAATAACTTAGTTTTCAATTCTGGTGTATGGCAAACAACAATGTATACCATGTTCAAACTTTCGAATGAAATGTTAACACTAAAATCTAACTTATTTTTAACCATTGACGAAGTGTTTGATTGTGTGTATGGGTAGGTAATAATAATATAAACATAATACTTACTATAACTTAGTACAGTAGGAATTACGGTAATAGAAAAAATACACATTGATTGTATAGATATTAGGTATGACTAAATCTATTACTAGTAATTAGAAGCAGAGACGAATTATACTATATACTATTATATTAATCAGTCACTAATCAACAAGTATGACGAACATTAGTTCCTTATGATTGGCCACCTGACGATAATAGAATTGGAAGTGACCGGACATAGATATTGCTATGACGATAACTAGCATTTTAGGCTAATGGGATATTTTTACTTTTAATTGCATAAGTAATAACATAAATGTGTTTATGTGTAAAGGCAAGCGATTGGAAAGATAAAAATTACAGCTTTCTAATGATAGTTGCATCGCGTCGGTAGCGTTTATATGCGACTTGTTAATTGTTATTGGTATTTGTTTGTAATTTATCCTTAAGTGACCAATTACAGGCACAAACACCCATAGGGACATTTTAACATTTTCTGTGCGAACAATACTTAATTTCCACCTATATTTACATGTATTTTACTGAGAACAGAAGGCAAAACAGAGGATTTGAACCCAAGTAAAACAGTATGTCTCATCAACTCGCCATTTGTCTCTCCAGCTCTCTCCAAAATTCAACCAATTTTCTCCAAAATGATCAAATTTTCATAAATTCTCTCCAAAATAACATTGTATCATAGGAGAAAAACCAGACTGCAGGAACTGGTAAAGTGTTCTCCAAGAAATCCTCTATTTTGGCTTCTGTTCTCAGTAAAATTAAAATACATGTAAATATAGGAGGAAATTAAGGATTGTTCACACAGAAAATGTTAAAAATGTCCCATGTTCTGCAGACTGGGAGAAAAATAGATAAAACTCGCCATTTGCATTAGAAGGGCTCAAAATAACTGTCACAAACTCGCCATTAAAATGGCGAGTTTGGACGTGCTTTATTACTAGGAAGATTTCTTGGAGAACAGTTTACCATTTCCTGCAGTATGCCATTCTAGCTCTGTAGCTCTAAGCTCAGCTCATTATCTTTGCTGGAAGCCCAGTCTGCAGAATGCGTCTCTTCTCCCGCAGAGACTTTATTATGAGAGAGTGCTACTCTCTGACTCTCAGCAGCAGATTCAGAATCTCCCGCAGCTAAATTAATGGTAACATAGGAATTAATTCAAAATCTCCCGCAGCTAAATTAATGGTAACATAGGATTTAATTCAAGATCTCCCGCAGAGATCTCCAATTTCTAAAATTCAATCAAAAACTCCCGCAGAGAGTCTTGGAAAAATGTTATATATTCTGCAGACTGGCTGGAAGCCCAGTCTGCAGAATGCGTCTCTTCTCCCCAGATTGTATTTGGTGGTAAATTTCAATGATATCTCGGGAGATATTCAATTTCTCTAATAAAAAAATTCCTGCAATGTCGGAGGATATTTAACTATATTACCATTAATTTTTGGAGGAGAAACTGGAAAAATGTTGGAGGACTAGACAAATTGATGAAAAATGTTGGCAGCTATTTCTCAAATTTTTGAAAAAGTCAAAGGAGTTCAGTGCACCAAATACTAACTGGTCTTCTCCGGTTCTCCCGCAGGCCGCAGAGATTTTAATTTGCGAGACAGTTACACTCTGACTCTCAGTAGCAGATTCTGAATCTCCCGCATCTAAATTAATGGTAACATAGGAATTAATTCAAGATCTCCTGCAGAGATCTCAAATTTCTAAAATTCAATCAAAAACTCCCGCTGAGCCTTGGAAAATGTTCCAATTCTATTATTCTGCAGACTGGCTGGAAGCCATCCAGTCTGCAGAATGTGTCTCTTCTCCCGCAGAGATTTTAATTTGAGAGACAGTTTCTCTCTGACTCTCAGCAGCAGATTCAGAATCTCCCGCAGCTAAATTAATGGTAATATAGAAATTAATTCAAAATCTCCCGCAGCTAAATTAAGGGTTACACTAAATACCGAATTATACCGAATTACACCAAATTACACCGAATTATACCGAATTACACCGAATTATACCGAATTACACTATACTCAATACCGAATTATACCGAATTACATTATACTCAATACCGAATTAGTATACCGAATTACACTATATTACACAATAATCAATACCGAATTACACCTGATTATACCAAATTATACCGAATTACACTACACTGAATACCGAATTACACAGAATTATACCGAATTACATTATACTCAATGCCGAATTACACCTGATTATACCAAATTACACTACACTGAATACCGAATTACACTATAGGCTACTCAATACCAAATTATACCGAATTACACTGACTCAATATCGAATTATACCGAATTACATTATACTCAATACCGAATTACACTATACTACACATCAATAATCAATACCAAATTATACCTGATTAAACCGAATTACACTATACTAATACCGAATTACACTATACTCAATACCGAATTACACAATATTACACAATAATCAATACCGAATTATACCGAATTACACTATATTACACAATAATCAATACCGAATTACACCTGATTGCACCAAATTATACCGAATTACACTACACTGAATACCGAATTACACATTATTATACCGAATTACAAAGAATTATACTGAATTACATTCTGTATAATTCGAATTACACAGAATTATACCAAATTATACCGAATGACACCAAATTATACCGAATTACACATACTTATACCGAATAACACTACACTGAGTACCGAATTACATCGAATTTTATCCTTGATCATTGGTCAGGATTTTTCGATATTAATTTGAAGTTATTACACTGCAATGATTATGGGTAATAATTATTAGGCTTCACAGCATTATCAATATCAAAATGTATGGTTACTATCTATTAGTCCGACACTTTTGTAGTTTATTACTGATTTAACATCAAATTTATATGTCGTCCTGCCCGGTTATTAAACAACTAGCGGATACAAAAAAACTACATTAAATGATGAAATCGAATGAGGGACAGCTTTTAATAATATTATAATAAATTAGATAAGAATACATATAACATTAGAAAAATGAAAATAAGGAAAATTACTGAATTGTTCATATAAGTTATGTATATATATTATATGTATATATGTAGTCTAGTACCTATACCTATTTAATTATAATTTTTATTTCAATCGAAAAATAAAACGAGAAATAATAATACAGAAAGATGTAACTGTCGGACTGACTATTGGGGTGACGGACTTTTGAGACGTCCCCAAAATGTATTAAGTCATACCATTTTATTTCTATAGAATTTAATTTGAAAAATATAGACCTTTCACTACGAATTAGACATATATGTCCCAGCATTTTAATATGTAACTTTTAATTGACAAAATTAAAAATACATAAAATATTTACACCAAAATGCTTCAATTGAGCTCTGTCAAAGGGCTCTATCCTGAAACTGTCTGTGGTGAATGGAAAATTAAGAGGGCCCGAACTGTTGTAATTAGGATTATGCATTAATTATGCATTGTCTTTTTTTCATTTTTACCATGTTCATCATTTTGAAAAACTTACTACTCACAGTTTTAGAGGATAACGCTAGAGTAATGCTCTTCAACTATACGAGGTTTTAGATTTTATGTTAGGTTTCATTTAGTATCACCTCTTCATCTTCCTCTTCCATCCGTGTGAGTGCAGCCACCAGTGCTTGTGTCCCATTTCGTCACATTCCTTGGTAAGTTCACGGAGTAGCTTTTCTGAATCCATGATCGCTTTGTCACCGACGGTGGTTGGTGACTTTGTTCATGGAGCCATTTTCCTTTCTGACTGCTTCCTCCAGTTCCTTGTATTTAATTTCCTTTTGACGTCAACGATATGGTAGAAGCAGACGTTTAACCCCTACTAAAATTTGCTAAACTTTATGAACCTATAATTAATATTGGTAAAAAATTAAAATTAATAAATATTTATACGTAATTACTAATAAATCGTAGTGAATTTAGTATCAATGAATTACATTTTTAAACTCTACACAACAATTTCACTTTTCAAAATAAGGATTTCTTTTCTTGTACTTTTATATATATATTTTTTCTTTGTCTAACGCACCTGTTTCAGACTTTCAGCTCAAATATATCCCTTATCCTTATTTATAATAGTAGTATAGTAAATATTAATTTTCCAACCGATAGTATATCTAAATTATTTGTTCCAATAAATCTTGCGTCAGCTGAAGACTTTGAGGTCAAAGGTCAAGATTAAGAAAGTAAATGCTATATTTTTCAACTAAAAAGTTAAATTTAAATAAATTTTGTACACATAAGAAGATTGCCTAGCTTATTTAAACGAATAACCTGTAATATTGTTAGATTTCGGGAGCCATCAGGTCAAAGGTTAAAGATCAAGGTCAAGGCCATTTGTAGCTCAAGAACTCGAAAAGTTTTCAACCAAATTGCCTGAAATTTGATGCATGGGACGATTGGTCAATGTTCAGGAACCATCTGGTAGAATTTTGGAAGCGATCCGGTCAAAGGTCAAGGTCATTTATAACTCAATAACTCAAAACTGAAACTATTGAACCTTATTGCATGAAACTTGGTGGGACGATTAGTCATTATCCAGTTACCAGTTTATTAGACTTTGGGAGAGAACGGGTCAGTGCGGCGGCGAAGGTATGTGCTCTAACGAGTGCACGTAATCTAGTTTAGCTTGTTGTATCCAGTAGTTTGTTGAAATACACATTGCTTGTTTAATTACAAGGCAGGGGGGTTCGAAGGTGGCACGCCCTGGTCTCAACCCCCCCCCCCCCCCTGCTCATATACCTACACATATATTTTAATAACTCCTTCAAGAAAATTCATAAAGTTGAATAAATTAGGTTACTTTCCCTTATCTTGCTATAATGTCTAGTAATAAATGTTATACAGTATCTTAAAATTAAGAAAATAAATTAAGGCTTTTAACCGGGGGGAAGGGGTCTTACTATTTAGTAGCTAACTAATACTGTATAAATACCAAGGTTAGTTAGTTTGTTCCCCTATATAGAAGAGAGGGGCTTATATCTTGAGGGGGAAGGGGAGTTATGTCGGGGTACGGTCAAGAGCCCCCCCCCCTCTCCCCGGTCACGAGCCCCCCCCCCCCTCCCCCCGCCCTATTGTTTAATCCTTAATCCTTAACTACTTATATAGAAATAACTGAGAGTTGCTAATGTAGTTTGTTGTATCCGCTAGTTTGTTGTACTGCACACTTCATGATTGTTTAATGACCTGACAGGGAGATTCGAGGGGCGGCACGGCTTTCGATATACATATATTTTATGTCTAATCAATAATGAACTACAAAAGTGTAAATAAGTATTAAAAACAGAGGAGGGGGGGGGCTCATGACCGGGGGGCGGCGGCTCTTGACAGGATGGGGGGGGGGACTTATGACCTACACCCACGCCGTTATGTCATGGAGGGGTTCGTGTACATATCTGTACCCTGTAGGACACAAACACCCCTCTTCCCCAGTCATCCCCTTTTTTACCTTTATTAATAAGGTAAAATTAAGACCTTTCTTTTAACATAATATTGATCAGTTCCTTTATTCAATATATAGTAGAATTGGTAAATTATACATTTTGTCGGGTGTAGGTCATAAGCCCCCCGGTCAAAAGCCCCCCCCCCCTCGGTCACGAGCCCCCTCTGATTCTTAATCCTTATTTACCTATATTATTTAATCCTTATTGACACTTTTTTAGTTCATTACTGATCAACATAAAATATATGTATATAGGGTGGGGCATGACGCCCCCCCCCCCCCAACCCCTCTGCCGGGTCATTAAACAATCATGAAGTATGCAGTACAACAAACTAGCGGATACAACAAACCACATTATCAACTCTCAATTATTTCTATCTAACGTAGTTCTTCACCAGTCTGTATTTGGTGCAAAAAATTCCACTGACTTTTTGAAAAAGCTTAAAAAATCCACCATAGAATTCCAGTAATTTGGCTGATCCACCAACATTTTCCCAATTTATCCACCGAAAATTAATGGTAACATAGGAATAAATAGCTAAAAATCCACCGACTTTGCCAGAATATTAATTTCATAGGAAAAAAATTCCACCGACATGTCGGTGGAATTTACCACGAAATACAGAGTGGGTTCTTCATTTGTTTAACTAGGTAAATAAGGATTAAAAAACAGGGAGGGGGGCTCGTGACCGGGGGGGAGGGGGGGCTTATGACCGGAGGAGGGGGGGGGGACTCATGACTGGGGGGGCTCTTGACCGTACCCCCATTCAGTCACTGTCCAATCGCGGTGTAAGACATCAGGTGTAATTCGGTATTCAATGGCATGTTATTCGGTATAATCAGGCGTAATTCGGTATTCAGTGGAATGTAATTCGGTATAGTCAGGCGAAATTCGGTATAATCAGGCATATTTCAGTATAGTCAGGCGTAATTCGGTATAATCAGGTGTAATTCGGTATTCAGTAGAATGTAATTCGGTATAATCAGGCGTATTACGGTATTGATTATTGTGTAATATAGTGTAATTCGGTATTATTAGGTGTAGTGCGGTGTAATTCGGTATTGAGTATAGTGTAATTCGGTATAATTCGGTGTAATTCGGTATAATTCAGTCCAGATTGTATTTGGTGGTAAATTCCAATGATATCTCGGGAGATATTCAATTTCTCTAATAAAAAATTCCTGCAATGTCAGAGGATATTTTGCTGTTAATTCCTATATTACCATTAATTTTTGGAGGAGAAACTGGAAAAATGTTGGAGGACTAGACAAATTGATGAAAAATGTTGGCAGCTATTTCTCAGATTTTTGAAAAAGTCAGAGGAGTTCAGTGCACCAAATACAAACTGGAATTCGGTATTTAGTGTAACCGCTAAATTAATGGTAACTTAGGAATTAATTCAAGATCTCCCGCAGAGATCTCAAATTTTACAAATTCTATCGAAAACTCCCGCAGAGAGTCTTGGAAAAATGTTCCATATTCTGCAGACTGGGAAGCCATATCTTCTTACCAAATTAATAAATTATGTAAATGATTATCTATATTCTCTAGCCCAGCTACTAAGCATTAATAAACTAATCTTCTTTGCAACAAACACAAACTACACCATTTCGGTTGTAATACACATTCAAAATAATGGACTCAAACAGAACTGGTGAAACGAAGCCTCTGATTGGCTCTAGTTAAAGTGACGTCACTGTAAAAGGCACTCAAGAGTAATATTATTACTAATATAATGGGATCTACACTTCTTCTATTCAATGTTCTGTGGTCAGGATGGGTTGCGTAGGTAGCTACTGCCCGGTACTGACTACTGGGAGAGGAAAAACCACAAACAAGACGAGTTCTCTTCCACAGCCACTCTGGAAAAAGTGGTCTTTTCTGATGGATTAATCTCTCTGTTGGAGTTTAGCAAACCTTATATTACAGTAATAAATTAATGGGAACTGTATAATCCGCAGCATTTAGCCTCCAAAATTCATCTGTTAGCCTAAGGTATTTTCCAGAGAGGTTCCACAGCACCCACCCAGCTCAGAGACTCAGACAGGATGGGGTCATGGAAGTACTAGTGCGCACTGGGAGAAGAAGAAAAAAACCAGACAAACGTTCTCGGAACTAACTAAAATGCGGGGAAAAAACGTGAGCGTGCACGCTCACGTCAGTTATTATGGACCAAAGCACGGAAAAATGGAATTTCTTGGCGTGCACGCTCACGCAACTGTCTAAATTGCGGAAAAAGGAATTTGCGTGCACGCTCACGCAACTGTCTAAAATGCGGAAAAATTAATAAAAACTTGGCGTGCACGCTCACGCAACTGTCTAAAATGCGGAAAAAAAGGAATTTGCGTGCACGCTCACGCCACTGTCTAAAACACGAATAAATGGAATTTCTTGGCGTGAACGCTCACGCAACTGTCTAAATTGCGGAAGAAAAGGAATTTGCTTGCACGCTCACGCAACTGTCTAAAATTTGGAAAAAAATGAATTTCGGAAATAATAAAACAACGTGACAATATCGATTGTATAGTTTGTCATCGGATGGAATTATGTGTTGGCGTTATAGAAACGTGCGTCACGCAACTTAGTACAACGATAACTGAAAATATAAATTTGCGTGACGATATCAATTGTATAGTTAAATATCGGATAAAATAAATTATTATGTGTTGGCGTGATAGAAACGTGCAGCACGCTGCTTATTGGAAAGATAACACACATTATAAATTAGCGTTACGATATCAATTGTATAGTTTAATATTGGATGGAATTATGTGTTGGCGTGATAGAAACATGCGGCACGCTGTTTACTGAAAAGAGAACAAAAATTGTAAATTAGCGTGACGATATCAATTGTATACTGTATAGTTTAATATCGGATGGAATTAAGTGTTGGCGTGATAGAAACGTGTCGCATGCTGCTTAGTGAAAAGATAACAGAAATTATAAATTTTGTGACTATATCATTTGTATAGTTTAATATCAGATGGAATTATGTCCCAGCAAACATGAATGTATCTATTCGATGTCTAAACGACTCTGTATAACCTCTCTTCCGACATCGAATACCAGTAACAAATTAGACATGGTGACATCAAGTAGACATCAATCCGATATCCGTTTGCACCGCTAAACCGCATCATATCAAGTATATTTGGCATCGAAGCGATACAGTTATAACAGCGTTGAATAGAAAGATAAATTACGACATCCAACATACATAGGGATTCTCCATCGAACAGACGCCTAATTATATATCTAATATGTTTCGATCCACTTGCATCCAATAAATAAATAAATTAAAAACTCTTACTTCATTGATATAACGTACTGTACATTTAGATGCATATCAATTTGATTATTGTTACATGATGTAATGTGTAAATTAAATGGGAAGAAATGAAGTGATGTGTTGTGGAACAAAGGCGAAACATTTTGCAAACAACTGTTATGCGCTTAATATTACTTGCAACAACTGCTCAAAGAAAGGTCATCTGGCGAATGTTTGCAAGACTAAAGGGAACGTTCGTTATGTGACAAGTAATTTAAACAACCTAAGATCTTCAAATCAAATGAATGAAGAGATGGATATCCTGCGCAATATGTCACCATAAACCAAATAACTCCCGATTGTGAAACTGATCTGGGTAATAAGAGTATTAATTTTTTTATAAATAGATTAGAACCGGTGCCAATTAATCATCATCCTGTACCTACAAATAAGTTGCCAGTTAAATACATTTTCTGTGGATTTTGAGATTGATACAGGTTCCTTAGTTCCAACTATAAATATTAAGCAAATTTAATCAGCTGTCATACTTAATACTAAAGCCGTATTACACTGTGGCGCTCGCCATGGCAGTGTTGTCTCTCTCTACAGACATGGCGCTCACCATACTCAAAATTGCTATTACACTAGACGAGTCGATATGGCGGTGATCGTGCATTGAAACTTAGGGAAAATTGAAAAATTTACTATGAAATGAATCGTATCAATAAAATTCGAAGTCATCACGAATATATATTCAGTTAACTATCTTTTTGATAGTTGTGTGAAGCAATTCCATGCGATATATACATTAAAAAGTTTAATTCCATTGATTGTATGGCAACACTGGACACTACACAGAAGCGTTCATTTTTTTTGTATTACGCATTAGCCGTACAAAGTCTTAAATAACTTTTAAAATGAAACAAAATACTTTTTCCACTAGTTCAAATCTCTTTAGCAGGCTTCAGTGACAATTTCATCATCTCTAAAACGGAGGCGGTGTTGGTTCTATCGCGCAGTGAGCGGTCACAACTTCGTGCTGCTCGCCAAGACATTTTTCGCTATTAGAGAGAAATGGGGCGGAGTTAGAGAGAAAAATAACAAAACTATGGCGATCGCCATAGCGGTGTTGTCTCTCTCTACAGATATGGCACTCACCATACTCAAAATTGCTATTACACTGGAAGAGCCGATATGGTGGTGATCGTGCATTGAAATTTAGGGAAAATTGAAAAATTTACTATGAAATGAATCGTACCAATAAAATTCGATGTCAACACGAATATATATTCAGTTAATTGTCTTTTTGATAGTTGTGTGAAACAATTCCATGCGTATATATTAAAAAGTTTAATTTCATTGATTGTATGGCAACACTGGACACTACACAGAAGCGTTCATTCTTTTTTTGTATCACGCAGTAGCCGTACAAAGTCTTAAATAACTTTTAAAATGAAACAAAATACATTTTCCACTACTTCAAATCTCTTTAGCAGGTTTCAGTGACAATTTCATCACCTCTAAAACGGTGGCGGTGATGGTTCTATCGCGCAGTGAGCGATCTTAATTTCGTGGTGCTCGCCAAGACATTTTTCGCTATTAGAGAGAAAAAGGGGCGGAGTTAGAGAGAAAAATAACAAAATTGTGGCGACCGCCATAGCGAGCGCCACAGTGTAATACGGGCTTAAGGAACGAGCTAAAGGTTACAGTAACACAGTAATAAATTTTTTGGGTGAAGTTAGGTTGGAGGTTGAATTTAATAAGAATAAAGTTATGCATACATTTTTGGTGGTAGCCTCTAATCAAAATTCATTACTTTGCAGAGATTTATGTAAGAAGTTGCAAATTAAAATGCTTTATTCTTATAATGAAACTAAACATATTGATTCAGTTGAACAATGTGATGTTTTAAATAAGTACAGTAAATACACACAGAGAAAGGATTAGTTGAATCAAATCTAATTTGATTTGTTTTGACTCATATGAATGGGATATTTTTGCGTTTACTTACGTGGTGAGTTGTAGGTACTACTTTAAAGTAGTTAAATTGACGTTGGTTAAAACAAAACAGTCGGTTTGACTCACTCCTAAACTTAAAAAAAGTAGCACCAACTTGTAAAGTAAATTAACTTATACACCAGATAAATTGGATTAACAGTCTTTGTGAGTTACTACAATACACTCTGTCATAGTTGTTTTAACATACTTTAAAATTCTCAAAAAAAGTAACTTTTAACTCTCATAGTAAGTTGATTCAATCTATAAAATGAATTGAATTAACTAATGTTTGTTGACTCACCACGTCATAGCTGTTTTAACACACGTGAAAGCATGAATAAAGTCCAATCAACTCACGTAATAAATTGATTCAAAACATAAATTGGTGACCCATGTGATATGAGTAAACTTTTTTCTCTGTGTATCTATCAAACAAATTTAAATCTGACGTGAAGCAAAAAGTTGTTTTCAACGTAAAACCGGATTTTCGTCCAATATTTTGGAAGTCTCGCTCTGTACCATTAAAAACATAAGGATTTGGTAAAAAAAAGAATTGAGCAGACTAGAAAGTTGTGGTATAATTACAAAGGTGTTTAATAGTAAATGGGATGCCCCTTCAGTAAATGTGCTGAAGTCGAACAATACCATTCGAGTATGTATGTGGAGATTATTTTCTAACAATTAATAAATGTATTTATACAGTCCAATATCCTTTGCCCTCTGTTAACGATGTGATTATGAGAATGGGAAATCCTAAGATTTTCTCTAAACTTGATTTACAATGCTTAAGCCCGTATTACACTGTGGCGCGCGCTATGGCGGTCGCCACAGTTTTGTTATTTTTCTCTCTAACTCCGCCCCTTTTCTCTCTAATAGTGAAAAATGTCTTGGCGAGCACCACGAAATTGTGATCGCTCACTGCGCGATAGAACCAACACCACCACCGTTTTAGAGGTGATGAAATTGTCACTGAAGCCTGCTAAAGAGATTTGAAGTAGTGGAAAATATATTTTGTTTCATTTTAAAAGTTATTTAAGACTTTGTACGGCTACTGCGCGATACAAAAAAGGAATGAACGCTTCTGTGTAGTGTCTAGTGTTGCCATACAATCAATGGAATATATATACTTTTTGATATATACGCATGGCATTGCTTCACAAAACTATCAAAAAGATAATTAACTATTCGTGATGACATCGAATTTTATTGGTACGATTCATTTCATAGTAAATTTTTAAATTTTCCCTAAATTTCAATGCACGATCACCGCAATATTGACTCGTCTAGTGTAATAGCAATTTTTGAGAATGGTGAGCGCCATATCTGTAGAGAGAGACAACACCGCTATGGCGAGCGCCACAGTGTAATACGGGCTTTACTTATAGTTGACGATGCCTCTAAAGAATACACGACTATAAATACAACCGAAGGACTATTTGTTTATAACTATTTAGTATTTACCTTTCGGTGTTGCTAGCGGTCCAGCAATTTTTCAATCTGTAATGTGCAGAATACTATTGAGAATATAATAATACTGGGTCTTTCACGGAAACTGTCAAATAATAAATGGCTAAAACCCGTATTACACTGTGGCGCTCGCTATGGCGGTCGCCACAGTTTTGTTATTTTTCTCTCTAACTCCGCCCCTTTTATCTCTATGTCTTGGCGAGCATCACGAAATTGTGATCGCTCACTGCGCAATAGAACCAACACCGCCACCGTTTTAGAGGTGATGAAATTGTCACTGAAGCCTGCTAAAGAGATTTGAAGTAGTGGAAAAAGTATTTTGTTTCATTTTAAAAGTTATTTAAGACTTTATATGGCTACTGTGTGATACAAAAAAAAAGAATGAACGCTTCTGTGTAGTGTCCAGTGTTGCCATACAATCAATGAAAATAAACTTTTTAATATATAGGCATGGAATTGCTTCACACAACTATCAAAAAGATAATTAACTAAATATATATTCGTGATGACATCGAATTTTAATGCTACGATTCATTTCATAGCAATTTTTTCAATTTTCCCTAAATTTCAATGCGCGATCACCGCCATAATGACTCGTCTAGTGTAATAGCAATTTTGAGAATGGTGAGCGCCATATCTGTAGAGAGAGACAACAGCTCCATGGCGAGCGCCACAGTGTAATACGGGCTTAAGGGGACCGTCCGCGAAGAAATCTCAAAATTTTATCTTTTTTTTTATTGTGTAAATAGTTGTTTCATAACCTTCTTATAGTGTGTGCAAAATATCAGAAGTCTCGTATAACTCTAACCCCCTGGGGAGAGGGAGAAAGGGAAAAGTGGGCCGGGGGATAGGGAGTCAATATGTACTCTAAAAACCATCTCTCAGCCAATTATAATTCGTAATAATTAATTATCTCGCTATATCTGGTATCTAACCTACCACTATATAACGCCCACATCAATGAATGCAAAGAAAGATTGCTCAGTTATCCCTAAACCTTCGAAGTGGATGGATGCTGCGTGTCAGATCATCAAACTTTGAAAGGAAATTCCTACTAATTTTGAGATCTACAAATCTTGTAATTCAAAACCCCGCACATTTTTTTGGTTGAAGCTAGAGCATTGCGGTTTTTTTCATTCGATTCTCCTGGTAATTCTCTACAAAAGCTTGAGGATCGATTTTTGAATTTCGAAATACAATTTTTTTTTTTAGAAATATAATTTTTTTTTTTTTTGAAAATTTTAGTTTTTTCACGAAAAATCAAATTTTTCGTAAACTAATTCGAAATTCAAAAATCAATCTTCAGGCTTTTGTAGAGAATCACCAGGAGAATCGAATGAAAAAAACCGCAAACCCGTAGCTACAAAAACTGTATTAGAAGTACATGTTTGAATACCCAGTTCGAAATTCGTTCGAAATTCGAATAACTTGTTTTCTATGCGTCTAATCGAAAAAATGCCACGAACAAAAACATTATATTATTCAATTTTATATTTAGGAACCAAGTTTCATAACCGTAGCTTTATTAATAAATTTGTTTACAAAATTTACGGACGGTCCCCTTAATAGAGCCACTTAATGTAGAACAAATTTTATATACTACGTCACGTTATAAAGGTTAGAAAATGCGATTTATGAGCCTCTAAAATTTAAATAATTTCCTATATAACATGCGTTAAAAATTACCTCCATTATATTCAAGACAAAATGACACTCGTTGACTTATATTAATTGGCTCACTGACGATTTCGGCAGGAGTGTTGTTGCACAATGGCGCACAGTTTTTTCATATTTTCTGGATGTTGGTTCCTGATGTTTTGTATGAAGTACCTCCAAAGCCAAAAGTCAAAGGGATTAATACCTGGACTGCAACGTAGTCAAACAGCTCTCCTTAAAATTGAGTGTTCCTGAAACTTACACACAGAGAAAGGATTAGTTGGATCAAATCATATTTGATTTGTTTTGACTAAATTTTATGGTTTATCTGTGCGCCTACCTACGTGGTGAGTTGCAGGTACTATTTAAAATGAGTTAAATTGACGTTGGTTAAAACAACACATATGTGAGTTGATTATTTTTAATTTCCGAATGTCACAACAACTACCTGTGATAGTCAAAACTACTTGTGATGGTTGAACCAATTATATGTAATGGTTATAACAACAACAGAACAAGGTTACATCAACTACTTGTGTATGTTTCTCCAATCACTCCTATATGTTATACCAACTACTCGTGTAGGTTATACCAACTACTCGTGTAGTTTATACCATCTACTCGTGTAGGTTACATCAACTACTCGTGTAGGATACATCAACTACTCGTGTAGGTTACATCAACTACTTGTGTAGGTTATACCAACTACTCGTGTTGGTTATATCAACTACTCGTGTAGGTTATATCAACTACTCGTGTAGGTTATATCAACTAGTCGTGTAGGTTATATCAACTACTCGTGTAGGTTATATCAACTACTCGTGTTGGTTATATCAACATCTTGTGTTGGGTTATATCAACTACTAGTAAACTAAGTAAATATGGACAGTATGGTAATATGTAGTCTATGGTTGATCTTACCCTGAGACCAAATTCTTTGGAACCAGTAAAACAAACGGGGTTTGCGCTGCGTTTGTCAGACGGCGGGTTTCAGACGGTAGGACCTCCGGTTATACTTTGTCAAGTAAATGTATATCAACTATTAGTGTAGGTTGAAATGTCGGTTCGGTTAGCAGTAGACAAATTTTTTACCTGACTTTTCCAGTCACTATATTTACTCTACTTAATCATAATCTCGAGATATAGGCCCCAGTATCAATTAGATTAGACTATTCATTCTCTACGACCAAATCTAACATTTTCATTTTTTTTTATACTTTTGCTTCTGTGATATGCATTTGCATTCTATTTTGATTTATAAAAAAATTGATCACCTAGAGTCCTAGACTAATCTTTGCTTTTTGAAATGTTTTCGATCCGATGAATTGATATATGGTAATTAGTTGTAAATTTATAGATTAGATTGAATAAATAACTTCATGTCAGTTTGTAAATAAGAAATTAGATGGCGTAAATAACTTTTCGTAGTGATAAATAGGTAGGCTAGATAAATGAAATAACCAGGCTAGATTACAAAAACAAATGTTGATAAAATAGATCTTTGATATGCTGCAATTATACTATAACTTAATGAATAATAATAAAGCCTTTATCTTCTAAACCATATTTTAGTGCAATTCATTTTACTCATATGAACTGATGAAGAAATATGCTAATAGAATTACCAAGGTTAAATTGAAAACAAAATATAAACATTTAAGTTTTAGATTTATTATTTAGAAGTACAATTTGAATCGTCGTCACTGTCTGTTACGACTATAGGTTGCCAATTCCTGAAATAAGAGATTCGTATATTAATATATATTGAATAGAAATTTATAGTATCGTTTATATACATTATCAATAACATCACCTACTCTTTTTCCTTTTGTGATGAGATAGTGACAGCTTCGATATTCTTTTCATGTCTGGAATCCCTAAAAACATATGGAAAAGTAGGAGCTAATCATATTACAAATACATATTTAAAAATCATCTAACATTTTCAAATACTTACTTTGATCTAGCATAATTGTTCCTGAATCATTCAAAGGAATTGAAGAGGACTCCTATGGTTGATGACGTTGTTCTACTTCATCAATTCTTCATAAAGATCTGAAAGTAGATTCAGAAAATATAGAAAACCATATTAATAAAGAAATGAATAGAATTATTAAATGAGAATTGTTTCATATAGGTAAATTATTTATACAAAATTTTGAACTATTTATGAATATTCAGATGTAGTATAAATTTAGCTCTAATGAATGCAATGGATTTTCCTTGCTAATCCTCATAATTTTGTTCACTTTACACTCTTAATTTAGACTTTAATTAAATAACAAAAAGTATAATATATCAAAAGGCTCACTTTTGGATGGAGTTCTCACTGCCAAATCCCTGGACGGTGTTCTCCTTATTTGTTCTCAGGAAGGAGTTCAGCCAACTACCTCCCTGGACGGAGTTTTCCCGGTCATAGAAAACTAGGGTCAAGTAGGTAAATTGCGGTAATTTAACTAACTGCGGTCTCTTATCTCGGAAACATTAATAACCACCATGGCTTCAAGATACTCGTGAAATAAACAGAATCTATCATAAATTGAGTTTATTATGAAATTCAACAATTCAATATATAGCTAAACTAATTTCAGAATGATTTTAAGACTTTCTTAATAGGGCCGCAATTAGAAATTAAAGAACCGAATTTACCTGTGTTACCCTACCTATAGGTACACTAACTAGTTTTAAAATATATAAATTATCAGAATACTTAACTGGAGATACTAGGATAAGTTCCGAATTATCGTACGGTTCCACGTTTTCGGTCGCCTAAGAAAAACTATATAAAATAATTAATCAACTTTTATTTTAATTAGCTATTAGGTAGCTATATACTATATTTCATAAGTGACCGAAAATGTGTAATTGCCTGATAATTTGGAACTTACCCTATCTGAGGACAGCGCAGTAACTGCTTTGGCTATGTATAAGATATCGACACTGAAAAAAAGCTAGGTAGGTATGATGATTAAATAAGTTAACATATAATAATCTAAAAAAATTAGTTTGGATATTAGTTTACAAACTGGAAAACAGTAATCAAAATTTATTATTATGAAAAGTTATATACTGATAATCAGCTCTTCAAATAACTACCTAGCCGCCAGCCTATCCATCCCGAAAATTTAAGAATATTTAGGCAGACATTCATCTATGTATTAAAGGCATTAATTAATAATTAATAATCGATCGGCAGCTATAATACTATTTAGTGCATATAACGCTATTGTTTGCACTTGAACTAAAATGGTATTGAAGAGCGTTCACATTCAACACGTAACACACTTGAAACAAGATTTGAACTGTAAAGTGTCAACCGATTAATTGGCTTTGAGGAAAGCATTAGTTGCCACATACTCATTTGATTTAACTCACACCTAAACTTAAAAAGGTAGCGCCAACACTCATAGTAAGTTAATTTATACACCAGATACATAGGATCAACAGTCTTTGTGGGTTACTTTATCACACTATGTCATAGTTGTTTTAACTCACACCTAAACTTACAAAAAAGTAGCGACAAATCTCATAGTAAGTTAATTCATACACTGCAGAATACACTGGATTAACAGTCTTTGTGGGTTACTATAACACACTATGTCATAGTTAATTTAACTCGCACCTAAACTTCAAAAAAAGTAGCGTCAACTCTCATAGTAAGTTAATTCATACACCAGATACATTGAATTAACAATCTTTGTGAGTTACTTCAACACAATATGTCCTAGTTATTTCAACATATGTTCAAACTCCCAAAATGTAACTCTAACTCTCATAGTAAGTTGATTCAATCCATAAAATGATTTGAATTAACTATGTTTGGTGACACACCACGTCATAGTTGTTTTGACACACGAGAAAACATGAATATAGTCAGACCAACTCACGTAATAAATTGATTCAAAGCATAAGTTGATAACCCATCAAATATGAGTAAACTTTTTTCTCTGTGTAGTTTGTAACATTTCAATGTTTGCCATAAGGCAGTGGAGAGCTGCTCCGTCTTGGTGAAACCACCATTATTTCCTGTTAGCTATATGGGATAAAACGTGTTCATTTAACTTCCTTCAATATGATTCCCCATTAATATTCACTGTATTGACATTTTCATCTTTAAACCAATACACGCCTAAAATTTCTCTTTCGATGAGACCAACCCAAGCCATCAACTTTTCACCTCTTTGTCGTTGCTGTTCTTCGATTTAATGTGGGTGTAGCAAAGCTCAACATCTTTCATTTTGTCTGTTAAGAGCAGTTCTTCTCACAAACCTCTTTGCGTTGGACCATATTACGATTTGCGAAAAATTATCAGGTTGTTTATGCCACTTCTGCTGTTCTTTGTGTATTTCTATAGGGGTTTGAACTTTTGAATTTTGTATGGCTTAAATTCAACGTAAAATTGATATCTGTAAGAAATCTGCAATCTGTAAGAAATTGCATTTTATTACCTTTAAACGTGACATATTATATAAAATTTAGTCTACATTAAGCCATTTATTATTTGGCAGTTTCCGTGAAAGACCCTGTATATCAAGACGATATTCTCACCATGACTGATGACAAACAGAAACATGACCATGTTTTAGTCATGGTGTTAAATAGATTAATGACGCATGGTGTAAGATAAAATGTTCAAAAGTGTGCCTTTTACGTAAAATCTATAAACAACTTGGGGCATATTTTGATGCAAATGGCGTTCATACTGATTACAACAAAATCTGTGCCATTCTTGATGCTCCTGCACCATCCAATGTTAGTCAGGTACAAAGTTTCATTGGGTTGTGTAATTTCTATAAAAGTTTCATTCCTAATTTCAGTAAGGCGTTCGCTCCTTTGTACAAGTTGTTAAAGGGGCAGTTCAGTCAATTTTTGTTTTCATAATATTTATGTTGAACGATCACTTAGTAAGAATAAAACATTCTTGTAGAATTAAACGGTTGAAAAAAATATAATAAGCGATATATGTCATATTTTATAAATTTGATTTAGTTCCTGCGTCCTTTTCAAGACAGTTTTCAATTTCACAAATTCTTTTCACCATTTTCATAAGTTAATAACCGATTCAAGTCTGGGACTGGTTATCATTTTGTTTACGTACAAGGTACAATGATTAGTTACGCGGTCCACCGCAGTCCACAGATGGCACCACTAATTTACAATATACTTTTAATATAAACATTTCTAAAATCAACGAATATTCTAATGTTACATAAATAAATATACTAAATCGATTTAGGACCAATTTGTCGATAGTTTGATTTTGACTGAACTTCCCCTTCAAGAGAGTAGAAAGGCGATAGATATATATATATATATATTAGCATAATAGAGATACAGGCCATAGTTTAGATTTTGATAATGTTAGGATATTGTAGCAATGTTAGCATACTTTTGCAATAATGATCTTAAACCTTAGTTCAATAATATTATATGTTAGAAACTCAATTTTACCGCAGCCTTGAGGGGACTTTTAAAATTTAAACTAACTCATACTTTCTTATTTCAAAATGAATTTCATTAAACTGTACAGCAATGAATGCAGTTAAATATTAGGTATCCAAATTTCGAATAATTTTTTTCCAAAAGTCGTCACCTAGACAGATGTTAATGAAACTCATTTTTATCCCACCGCGAATAACATAGGAATATTTCTCTGATAAGCCAAGTTGGGACACTCAAGGCTTTCTATACCATTTACAGTTCTAGTTGATCCAGATGAAATAATGTTTGATCCAAGTGAATTGAAATTTTATCCAAGTGAAATTGAATTTGATCCAAGTGAATTTGAATTTGATCCAAGTGAAATTGAATTTGATCCAAGTGAAATTGAATTTGATCCAAGTGAAATTGAATTTGATCCAAGTGAATTTGAATTTGATCCAAGTGAATTTGAATTTTATCCAAGTGAATTAGAATTTGATCCAAGTGAAATTGAATTTGATCCAAGTGAAATTGAATTTAATCCAAGTGAAATTGAATTTGATCCAAGTGATATTGAATTTTATCCTTGTGAAATTGAATTTGATCCAAGTGAAATTGAATTTGATCCAAGTGAATTTGAATTTGATCCAAGTGAAATTGAATTTGATCCAAGTGAAATTGAATTTGATCCAAGTGAAATTGAATTTGATCCAAGTGAATTTGAATTTGATCCAAGTGAAATTGAATTTGATCCAAGTGAAATTGAATTTGATCCAAGTGAATTTGAATTTGATCCAAGTGAAATTGAATTTGATCCAAGTGAAATTGAATTTGATCCAAGTGAAATTGAATTTGATCCAAGTGAAATTGAATTTGATCCAAGTGAATTTGAATTTGATCCAAGTGAAATTGAATTTGATCCAAGTGAAATTGAATTTGATCCAAGTGAATTTGAATTTGATCCAAGTGAATTTGAATTTTATCCAAGTGAATTAGAATTTGATCCAAGTGAAATTGAATTTGATCCAAGTGAAATTGAATTTAATCCAAGTGAAATTGAATTTGATCCAAGTGATATTGAATTTTATCCTTGTGAAATTGAATTTGATTCTTGTGAATTCGAATTTGATCCAAGTGAAATTGAATTTGATCCAAGTGAATTTGAATTTTATCCTTGTGAAATTGAATTTGATTCTTGTGAATTCGAATTTGATCCAAGTGAAATTGAATTTGATCCAAGTGATATTGAATTTTATCCTTGTGAAATTGAATTTGATTCTTGTGAATTCGAATTTGATCCAAGTGAAATTGAATTTGATCCAAGTGAATTTGAATTTGATCCAAGTGAAATTGAAATTGATCCATGTGAATTTGAATATTTCCTCATTCCGATACCTCACATTTTTGTGTCCTTGTCTGTTTGTTGGTTGGTTGGTTGGTTGCAAGAAAAATGTCATGCTTTTAATATTTAAAATATAAAAAAAATATTTGTATAATTTAGGAGTGATTATGATGGACCCATCATAATCACTCATTGCCCACCATAATCTTTCATTGCCTATCTTAATCTTTCATTGCTCACCATAATCTTTTATTATCAACCATAATCATTCATTGCCCACCATAATCCTTCATCGTCCACCATAATGCTTCATTGCCCACCATAATCTTTCATTGCCCACCCTAATCTTTCATTGCCCACCATAATATTTCATTACCACTATAATCTTTCATTATTCATCAAAATCTTTCATTGCCCACCATAATATTTCATTGCCCACTATAATATTTCATTACCCACCATAATATTTCATTGCCCACAATAATATTTTATTGCCAATCATAATATTTCATTACCCACCATAATCTTTCATTGCCCACCATAATCTTTCATTGCCCACCATATTAATATATCATTGCCCATCATAATAACCTTTCATTGCCCACCATAATAACGTATCATTGCCCACCATAATAACCTATCATGGCCAACCAAAATAATCTTCAAAGTCTGCAATTTTAATTGGCCTATCAATATCTTTAGAAATTACATTAAAAAAATTTACATATACTTTATTTACATAAAGTTATAAATAAATGTTATTTAAATAAATTTATGTAAATAAATTTTATCTAGCCTAAATAAATGATACAAATATTTTTTATATTTTAAATATTAAAAGCGTGACATTTTTCTTGCAACCAACCAACAGACAAAGACACAAAATGTGAGGTATCGGAATGATTAAATATTCAATTCCACTTGGATCAAATATTATTCCACTTGGATCAAATATTATTTCACTTGGATCAAATATTATTTCACTTGGATCAAATATTATTTCACTTGGATCAAATATTATTTCACTTGGATCAAATATTATTTCACTTGGATCAAATATTATTTCACTTGGATCAAATATTATTTCACTTGGATCAAATATTATTTCACTTGGATCAAATATTATTTCACTTGGATCAAATATTATTTCACTTGGATCAAATATTATTTCACTTGGATCAACTAGAACTGTAAATGGTATAGAATCTATAGTGTAGCCAGGCCGTACCCTTGCAAGGGGATCGCCGAAATCATAACAAAATGCGACGTGTCCATTAATTTAGATAGGAACAAATAGAAAAAACTGGTTGCGTTCTCCTTTAATTGACTTATTTTTATAGTTACGAGTGGAATTTGATTTCATTTTTTCACAGTGTACTCTCCAGAATATCTGCTATGAGGTGGAATATTTTTTACCGTAAATTCTATAGTTTACCTCGTATAGTGAACAAATTTTCATCCTCCATTTTTCTTTTCCTCGTCTTCGTTTCCCCCACTTCCTCTATCTTCACTTCCCCAAACTTCACTCACAAACCGCTATAATAAGTAACATACACAAACACACACGCTATCGTATCATTAATTATATCCTTTGGAGGAAACAAAGAATGTCCGAACAGGTACATAGAAAAGGACTAATCTTCTTTGAAACAGGATGTAGTGATTCAAAACAATGGGCTTTGGTAGTACACATCTAACCTAAGATTTTACGATCACATGTTATCACTGATTGTAGAAAAAATTACTTATAAAAAATTAATTATATTTCTTCAGTATGCTAAATAGAATTACAATTTTATGATAAATTAGTATTATTTAAAGTAATTTTTTATTGAAAAAACATATGACAAAGGGAAATTACAATTAAAAATTCAATAAAAACTTTCACATTGTCAAGCCTATAGGTAGCCATAGCAGTGATAGCACTGCACTGTAGAGCAAATTACCCTACAATACAGCATTGGTAAAAACAACAAACTACAATCACTGAATATAAACCAAATCAAATACCTTAAAGATGCTCTTTTTCAGTCATTTTTAAATTTAATTAAGAAGTCAACTTCTCTCAGACTAACTAGTAGTCCATTCATTCGTAGCTCTGAGTAGGAACGAATTTTAACTTCAATGCTTTTCCTGTAGAAAGGTGGCAAAATTTTGTCATCTATTTGAAATCTAGTTTCGTGGAAGTGACTAGTTTGACAACTTCGTAACTTATCAGTAGGGATGTGACAATATGCAGCATAAAATATGCATAATTTTTGACGCGATATGCAGCATATAATATGCCTATTTCTGCATATATAATATGCAAAAAGTCGATGTGCCAAAATGCATATAATTTGCAAAAAATCAATGTGCATACATGCTGAACCAAAATGCAGATTGGAAAAATGCATATAATATGCAAAAAGTCAATGTGCATACATATATGCTGAACCAAAATGCATATAATATGCAAAAAGTCAATGTGCATACATATATGCTGAACCAAAATGCATATAATATGCAAAAGTCAATCGGCATACATGTATGATGGACTAAAATGCATATTGGAAATATGCATTTTATATGCCAGAAATTATTCAATATAGTGTGCATATTACATGCTCAAAATTAATCACGAAAATTAAAATAAAGTTAATCTATATGTATTTATGTTTTGAATGTAATTGTACTTTGGAGGTTTGAATGGAACTTGCAATAAAACAAAGGTATAGTCTTATTTTTTTACTTATACTGCACAATGTTTAACTTTTAAAAACAAAATATAACAAAGCTGTTTTTTATTTAGACTTTTTTAATAGTGAATCAATTTCAAACAGTGGAATTGCACTTTATTATTAAATGGTATGTATTTCAGGATTTTGAAAGTGAATTTCCTTCTATTATCTGCTAATGTATTTTTGTACTGGGAAAACACCCGTTCTACATCACAAGAAACAAGAGGAGCAAATGTTTCCTTCAGTCAAATTCAGTCTTCTAAACTATCCAACATTCATATATCACATTCCGTTCATTACTTTTAGTCATGACTGGAAAATCATAAACCATCTTGTTAGACCAGCGGTTCCCTTTAAAAATCCCCAGCTATAAGCTACGACACTAAGTCATTAAATGATAAATATAAACCCTTTTGTGTTTAATTATACTTAGATAAGTTATATACCTAAGAGCAATTACCTTTCATATTTTTCGTGTAGTACAACTCTCTAAAATAATTGAATTCATTTATTTATCAATTACTATAAATATTTACTAGATACCAAGTGTCATATAAATTTATTAATACATTTGTAGTTTCAATAATCGACCTACGAACTTTTTAAATTTGAATACATAATTAACTAGTTTTATTATTTTAAATATACTTTGGTCCACAGATAAAATCGTTTTCTATGCAGGGGTTCCAGAAGAAAACTGCATAGATTAGACATTTACATGTTAAAAATTGACGAAGAAGTGCATATTTCTCGGTTAGAATATATGCACCCGTGCATATTATATGCTCTTGAAATATATGCAGATGACTACATATATGCAATAAGCACAATGTCACATCCCAACTGATTACCATACCCGTTATGTTACTGTATCATGGTAAATTGATAGATTAAAAATATAGATCCTATTAACGACAGCCTACTAGGTTTTTTATACGTAAATCGTAACTAGACGATCTCAAAACACAGGGTCTCATCCGAAAACAATACCCGTTATTTCTAGGCATTTTTTTCATTCTGAAAATATAGTCTTTTTAACTAGCGCACAGCCTACTACCTATGATGAAAAGATGATTTTTTGGAATCATCTTCTACGAACAGTATATGGACAGGACGAAACTAAAGTAAAACAGAAGGGAAAGATAATTAAGGCGTAACGAGATAATCTATCTATGAGATAAGAGTAACGCTTTCCTACGTCAGTCCGTATTTAGTTTAGTTTAGTTTAGTATTTTCAGTAAGTTTTATCTAAGACCTTATCTCTCATTGTTAAATTCAATTTTGTATACCTGCGTATTATTTCGAAATTTGTCACGAATAATATTTTACATTTATCGATTGCTACATTTCCTTCATAGTTTGGTGTAATTAAATAACTTATATCAATATTTGATGTAAAATGACATTACATAGGTTTTTCACGTGATCTTTCTGAACCACCTGCTTTGTTTTTGGTAGATGGAGTAGCAAGAATTGTCTGATGCGCATGAATCACCCCATACTTACGATAATGAATTATTCATTACTGGATATTAATAACTTTCTGTTTTTTAAAATTTACCAAAATTTTAAATTGTTAATATTTCCCTTTTTTATTAGAGATATACCTAATTCCTATTTCTATACATCATAAAATCCCTCAATCTTTGTCTGGACTTATATTCAGCTTATACACATACTAAACACGTGGTTTTCGAATTGATAAAATAATTTCACTAGTAAATAGTTTATATTGAAGAATTTCAAAATTATTTCTATTGCGAGACATTTACAGTTAAGTTATAGTTAATATACATAAATACATTTCTCATAACAATTTTAAATGATCTGATCTAAGCCCCGCCCATTCCTACCGTGGCTCACTCCGGTCTGGTATAAAAGTCCTGAGTTTGGCCATTCTCATTCATTTGTGTTTGTGTCTGCGCTTTGGGAGGTTCTAGCAGGAGATTGAAGGTAAGATTTCTAAATTGATCTTTTCGAAAAAAAATAGAGTAAAGTTTAAAGTAAAGTAGGAACTAAGGGAAATGTATTGATTGAATGGTTAGAAATTAGTTAGTACATAGAATAATTCGGATCTGTCAATTCCATCAGTTTTTTTATCAATATCTGAATTTAGTGCAAATAGAGAGTAGTGTATTTTGTTGTAGTATAATATCTTTGATACTAGTGTACTTTCCCCGTTGAAAAAGACGGGTCATCAATACCAAATTATTACCCGTTATTAGGAATTACTTTTAATGAATTTAATTAAAATAAATATTCTACATATCCAATTTATTTTATAGATAAGAATACATTTAAAAAGTGAATAACCTTATCAATTCATTATATTCCCGTGTGTATCGACAAAGTTTTTTTTTAATATCCGTCGTGTAAAAGCGGACACCAAATATATAAACACAAAACGTTTATTATTAGGATAGATATTTTATGGTTCACTAGAGTGAGTTCCAAGTTATTGACAGTTCCACATCTTCGTTAATTGAAAAATTATGACCGATTTAACTTTTATTTTGTTATTTTAGATAGTATTCATGACGCATGTATTCATCCAAATCGAAAGATATCAAAAATGCAGAAGTGTATGATAGCTTGGAACTTAGGCCACGTTCACACTGCAAGCGGAGCAGAGCGGCGCGCTCGAAATTTAATGTATATTTGACGCTAGCGGTGCTGCTAGCGTCAAATATACATTAATTTTTCGAGCGCGCCGCTCTGCTCCGCTTGCAGTGTGAACGTGGCCTCACTTTAACAATTCTCAGGCTTCAAATCAGAAATTGTTTTGATAATTTTAAAACATATTTTTCTAACTAAAACTTTTGTGTTAACTTTTGCTATTATTTCTGGAAAATTTGAACAGAAAAAGTAGACAGAGAACTAAATTGTACAATCGAAACCTGCCTTTTTAATTAAATCCTGTTACATCAAATAATTTCCCACTATTATTGTTGAATTTTCAAGTAAATAGTCTATAGAAACGTAATATCTAACTTACTTATATGCCCTATAATCATTTACTTATGTATATCCTATAGTCAGTTGCAATTCTGATCAATATCTATCCCAATAAAACCCGTAGTGAGTTTATTTATTTGGTGTCCGGTTTTGCTCGACGGATATTAAACATGAAGAGTGTAACCATGATACACAATTCACAAAAAGAAAACCTTACAACTGGCAATAATTTACTATTGAAGACCGTTATTTTTCAACGGGCAAGTAGTGGTCGAATATAATATGTACTATCAATAGTATTATCAGGGTATAGGAACATAACTGGTATTGAAGCAAAAATATGACGTCACCACAACAACACATTTCTTGTTTGTTACCGAGCAGCTCATAATTCCTCAACCCACTTTCGAAAAATGTGTTTACTTTTGGACCGATCGTTCTGAAATTTTTATGTAATATGTAACTTTGCAAAGAGAAACATTTTATTCATGTAACTTTTTCGATTTTGGCTTTAGTTTTAGAAAAAAGTGTAGTTTTTAAATTTGAAAAATTCTGTTTACAAATTTCAAAAGACGAGAAGTGTAAGAGTGTATATGTTAGAATAAAAACTAATACAGTTTTGTGGAATCCTTGGAATATTACGAACAAATTAATAGAGGAGTTTTTCAAATTTCCTTCCTGTTTTTTTTTATTAGCATTTTTTTGAAGACTAACTAGAATAAAAAAAATCGATTTTGAACTGCGATAAAAAAAAAAAAAACGAGGTAGAAATTTAATAAATGCTTTTAACAATTTGTTACGAATGTTCCAAGGATTTTAAAACTGTCTTTGGTTTTCTTGTAGCTCGAAAACTCATTGACTTCTCGGTTTTTAGTTTGAAATGCTTTTAAGATGACTAAAATTTTCAAAAAATCCAAATTTTTCGATTTTGAACTGCGATAAAATGAAAACGAGGAAGAAATTTGAAAAATCCCTCGAAAGATTTGTTAGAAGTGTTCCAAGGATTTTAAAACTGTGTTTGGTTTTCTTGTAGCGTGAAAATGGACATTTCACTTCATTATTTCATGTTTTTAGTCTCCTGTAAAATGTATATTTTCCAACTAAAAAAGACGAGAAGCGAATTAGTTTTCACGCTACAAGAAAAACAAAAACAGTTTTAGAATCCTTCGAACATTCATAACAAATCTATAGACAGATTTTTCAAAATTTCATCCTAGTTTTTTTTATCTCAGTTCAAAATCGAAAAATTTGGATTTTTTTCAAAATTTTAGTCAGGAGAGAAATTCCAAAAACCCTCTATAGAATAGTTAGAAATATTCCAAGGATTCCAAAACTGTCGTCGTTTCTATTCTCGATTATACACTCATACACTTCTGGTCTTTTGAAATTTGTAAAAAAAATGATAATTGAAAAATTACATTTTTTCAAAAACGAAAACCAAAATCTAAAAAGTTACATGAATTAAAATGAGTTTCTTTTGCGAAGTTACAAATACTATAGAATTTTCAGAACGATAGGTCCAAAATAAAATCGTTAAAAAATCATGAAATTTGACCCTCACCCGTCCCCCCTTTTGGACCCTCCTGGGAGGTGGTTCAAGTGGTCGTATCCTCACAAAAATTTGGGACATGAAAGCCCACTACCTAAAGACTCTTTTTCAGCAATAAAAAGATATATGATAAGTTTCACCAAAATCGATAGGTTAATGAAGAAGTTTAAAGGCTATGTTGTGTAAAGATTCTCCTTGGAAAAATGAAAAAAATAATTTTGCAGTAAAAATGCTATTGGCAGGTTGCTCTAACTTCAGACATACTCTAATGGATGCTATTAGCATTATCAAAAATAATGATTCGAAAACTATAAGAGCCGAACTGGTAACAGACTCCAATGAAGTGAAATTTCCCTCTGACGGTTTCATGTAAAAGAAAAGCAAAATTGGAGATTAAAGTTGAATATATCGATATAATTCAGGTGTGCTTTTATTGTTCATTTCATTAATTTATCTATAAGAAATAAGGTCTTAAAGATATACTACCTAGGAGTCTAAATTAGAGCTAGTTAACTGCTAAACTGTAGTTCCTATATGAATAACAATTAAGGAATAAAATAACGTAAATACAATTCAACCAATGCCTAGTTAGTAATTGATGAAAAAAATTTAGTTTAGAAGTGACTACGTTTAAGAAGGTAGTCCGAGTCCACATGTTTCAAAGTGTGGATAGAGTCGTCATTTCCAGTCACCCGGTGATCACGTCAAACTAGATTCGATGAGCTGATTACCATACCCGTTATGTTACTGTATCCTGAGTGTTATATAGATTACGGTGTTTTATGAATTTTATTGTACATATCCCTAATATGTTAATGCATATATGTAGGGAAAATCATAAATAGACACATAATAATATTTGAAAAACATATTTTTATTAGGACAAGTTCAAATCATTAAGTCCGAATTAAACGCAAGGAAAACCCGAATGGGTTACTAAATTAAATTAAATTGTTTTCAATAAATTGTACTCATCATAATCTACAATTCAAAAAATATGAAAAGCCTTGTGTGAAAAAGTGAAGGTCTTAGATGTAATATACAGGGACAGTTATAGTACTCGGAAAATAGAGTCCTAGTGTCCCCTACTTATAACATCCACTTTCTGAATTGTGACAGAGCATATTGTTTAATTTGGTCACCTTATGCTTTTGTTATAAGAATGTCCTTTTTTATTCCAGAATTGGATATCAGCAGCATTGGAGAAAAAAAACATATTTTAACAAGCAGTACTGTATATTGTCAGCAAGAAGTACATGTAAGAAGAGGTTCTGTATATCTGAAGAAGAGATTCTCATATATAGAAAGGTCCTGTATATCTGCAACATGCATTTCCGTTTCGCTAAGAACACTGTGTACGACTACAGTCACATACAAGAAATGTATCGACAAAAGCCTATTTTCTTAGGTTACAATGGCATTACAGGAAAATTTGATAAAAAGGGGTTCTGGAAATTTAATTCCAACCCGGCCATCTGCATCACTAATGTGTGTGACAACAAAAGCTTAGATGATATAGTGATATTATTTCTTCATGTCAGGATGTACAATGCTGACTATTATTCCACTTATCGAAAAAGTGCTTCACCTGCTAAAAGCATGGATACCTTACAGATTATTATTTCTATTGCTCTTGGCCGGGTAGCCAAAGAGTTAGTTCATGAGACTTCTATTGAAGTGGAGACTATCTTGAGTGCTTATAATTTAATACTTGTTATGAATGATTCAATTCTCAATTTTTATCATAGATATTATAGTATGAAGTCAGTTCAGAAACTTGAAAAGAATTTGACGAAAATCAGTGATTTAAAGGCTATGTTGTGTAAAGATTCTCCTTGGAAAAATGAAAAAATAAATTTGGCAGTAAAAATGCTATTGGCCGGTTGCTCTAACCTCAGACATACTCTAATGGATGCTATTAGCATTATCAAAAATAATGATTCGAAAACTATAAGAGCCGAACTGGTAACAGACTCCAATGAAGTGAAATTTCTCTCTGACGGAAAAATTGAAGGGACTAAAGATCCATATTTCAAGGAACCTCTATTTTTAGTGACAATTGTTAATGATATTATAGATATCTTTGAATATACTATTTCTGCTGATATCCATTATCTTAATCTACAAAATAAACTTCGGCATAGAGCTTCAAATCTGAAAACACTGAAACATTATGATATGGATTCTGTTCCACTCTCGATATTGACTGCAAATATTAAGAAGTTCCGCAAGATCGTAAAACAGTTTATCAAGCATTTTTGGAAACTTAGATCAAAAACGAAAAAACAGAAAAAGACTTTTAAGCCTAGAATGACTAGATTTATCTTTAAATTCACGACTTTAGTACTGAATTGTTTGAAAATTATTCCTAAAGAGCATCCAGAACATGAAAAATTACTCCACGAAAATTTGATAGAATTTTGCAATATTCTTAATTCTCTCCGGTTCTCAGAAATCGATGATACAATATCTTTGAGAACCTCTGCTACCCTCTCTAAAACTTTGGGTGAATTGGTAGAAAGTCCGTCAGTTGAAAATATTACTGAAGGAATGCCCGCCAAGATAAAGCTGGTGATAACGAGAATAACTTCGTTTGTTGGAATAGTTGAGGAAGATTTATTGGATAATTTCATGTCGGTAATAAATGAGCTTCCTAGTTTTTCATTTATTGACGTGAAGCCTATAAGAGATCTAGAGAGTGTTTCTATATTAAGAAGATCTGAATGGATAGATATTTTTGCTTCTCATGTGGCAAGTGATGGTGGCGTCCATTTCTACAACCAAGATGCATGTCCAGTTTGTTTCAACGAGCAGAAAAAAGAAGATTCCTGTGTTTTAATTTGTAAACACTCTCTCTGCTCTTCTTGCATGGAAACTATATGCGATAAAAATAAAACGTAAGTTAGACTCTCTGTTATTTTCTTTCTTTTTCTTTTAATACCCTTTGTCAAAAAGGATACTTTTCGGTAACTGATGTTTACTTTATATTGTTGATATCATTTCTATTACATATCCTATATTTTTTTGTTCTTTCACCTCATTTTTTCTATATTTTCCAGACGTCACTGTCCAGTTTGCCGCAATCCTGTGCGTGAGTTTCTACAAACTTACAAAATAGAAGAAATCTGCCAAAACTCTCAGCAATATTTGTCCAAAGGAAAGGAGCTTTAAAAAGATTCATTAAACATTGTGTGAATAAATATGAATTTCAAAACCTTTCATAATGAGTAATAGTTTCTCTTTCTATATTGAACGTTATCTATGTCGACGGTTTTCTTATGTAAAATATTTAATTATATAGTAGAACTCTTCAATAATGAAGTAATAGGCCATTCACTAATCACTATATAGAGCTTACATCACCACAGATCAGTTGAGATAACATGATCTTCGTTTCTGTTTTTATCATTAGAATACACTTCATTTCAACCATTAAATGATGTGCACGAAGCACATAGAAGTCAGTTTTGTCAGTGGATTCTGCAGAAACCATCCAACGAGAGTTTCCTTTGCCTCCATAAAAAACATCAAAAAAACGATGTAGTATAGACTAATGATAATCCTCGAAATATCAACGGAATAAATGATAGGAATGATGCTAAGGTAATTAAATGGATCTAATCTTTCATGCATTCCTTGACGATGATGGCAACTTGTCATCGGTTAATGGTGTTTCATATCTCAGATTGCTTCAGGACATTATTTTGCCCAGACTGCACCATTCTGCAACTCATTCCTCACTTTAGTGGATGCAAGACTGTGCTCCACCACATTGCACAAATGCAGCTCTAGAATTTCTCAATGAAAAGTTTAGAGGTCGATTCATTAGCAGAAGAACGGAAAATTCCTGGATAGCACACAGTCAATATTTCAACCCTTTGAATTTTCACTTCTTGGCTGCTGCACAAACTCGAGTTTATATATGAAGAAGATTCCATTGAGTCTCTTATACAATGTGTTCAAAGTTATGCTGAAAGATATAACCAGGAGACCCCCAAGAATGTTTTGAAGAGAGCTTCATTCTGTCTTCCGGCTGGAGGAGGTCATTTTCAACAACTTTTGTAGGGCCTCCGGAGATGTGCCTCATACGATATAGGACAATAAATGTTTATTAATAATAGTTTCTTTTCCATCAAAGTGGTGTATCTATGATGACAATTGATGCATCAGAAGTGCTTCTAATTCGCAATTTAAAAAGTTTTTCCTGATGGAACACAGTGTATGTATTTTATAGTCTATAATCTATATGCTGTAGACTGTTAGTCAATAACTTAATTATAGTATTCAATTTTTGTCTAGCGAGCACTTTTTAATCCCTATATACGAACAGAATAAGGGATCTCTACGAACACTTTAATATAAGCTTTGGTCGGGCCTTCGCTGGCCCAATATACCGAGGCATGACAGCGATGGCCCAGAGTTTCGTTCTGAATGGGGCCAACGTTGGCCAAACATTGTAATGTTCACTGGGGGTATATTTAAAGAAAACAACATTGTATGACACGCAGGTCTTCCATGGATATTATAGGGTTAATAATTGACTATAACTCACTGTTTTAACATGGATGTATTTTGTATAACGTACTTAATATATAAAGGTTTTCTATTTATTTACTTGGCCGCACCTATACAATTCTCACTTTTACAATACCATATGTGACGCCATTTGTTTACATCGCTTCTGAAGACTGGAACAACTTGAATTCGAAACTTAGTATACTTTCTATCCATTTACTATTCATATGACGGACAGACACAAAATATTTATTGAACTGATATCAGAAAAAAAAATCCATTTATCGAACTGATATCAGAATTTTTCAAATTTGGATACCATTTTTCAATTTATGCTCTATCTAATAGCTTATTATTATTTTTTTTTTAAATCTCTTCTCTATAATTTTAGGGTAGACTATATTTACTACACGAAACTTAATGTTGTTTGTTTCTAATGGAATTAATTCTCTTTACTTAAAAAACTCAACCAATCAAAATTTAATTAAACCCCCCCCCAAAAAACAGAAACCAAATAAAAATATTCATGATTTTTGAGAAAAACCTGGTTTTCATGGGTTACAAAAAAAAAGTTTTTATTCACCCTGCCAATATTCCAGGAGTATACCCTGATAACATTGTACCATCGGGCCAACGTCTGTAAGCGTTGGAAAAGTAAAGGCACGATCGGGCATTGGTACGCCAATGCTATTGCACACTAGGCCAATGTATGGTAAGCGACACTGGGCCAACGGTTGCCAAACAGCACTGGCCTAATGAAGGAAAACATTGGTTAACCAATTCAGTGACTTTTTGATGTACCAGTATACTTATTATACGGGTCTACCGGTTCTATTTGGTAGTTATCAAGAGACAATCATAGAAAATAGGTGCAAACGATCTATCTCAACTTTAATCACACCAAATAGCCAAATTAATATACCAATTATTAAGTATATATTTGGAATTGTAGCCGTTTCTGGCAATTTAGTAAAAAAATGGGCGTGTTATCCTTCCAATATTTATTTTACTCCTTTATTTATTTCATTCATAAAAATGATCCTGGCCGCTAGTTAATTCATATATTTAGTATAGAAAGTTATTTTTCTGATTGAAATAATTATTCAAGTTGTACCTAAATTAAACTTTCTATTCAATTTTAAATTAAAATATTATCATTTGGTTAAATTAGCGTAGATAAAATAACATAGGTTTAAGTTTGAATAGGTATCAGTTGTATATTGTGTCCCCCTGATTTTAATATATAAGATGCATTTATAGGACGGTTACTACCTACATTGTGAGAAGTAACTGTTGTCTTCACGTGCTCTGTATAGCGTAATATGCATCTAATATAAAATAGTACAGGCCGTAGACCGGCATGACATCGGCAACATTATGTATCAATTACAATTTTATAATTCATTAATAAGACGTTTATAAGTTATTCGTGAGACATTTATAAGTCATTTGCTAGAACTAGGTGAGTAAGTTGACAAAACGTCGGATTTGCACTAGCCCAATTCAACACTAGCACTACATTGGCAACGTTAAGTATCGCCAGTACCAATAAGTCGTATATATGGGTTTATACTGTTCAGAGCCGGTGGACATCCGATCCGTGAGGTGGGCCATCGTCGGGCCTTTGCTGGCCCGATACACTGAGAACGGCATGACAGCGTTGGCTCAGAGTTTCGTTCTGAATTGGGCCAACGTTGGCCCAACATTTTAATGTTTACTGGGTATAATGAAATTCAAACATCAGTGATAGACCGATTGTTCAGTGTTGCATTACCAAATGATGTCATGCACAAACCAGAACAATTGATCGAAAGCTCAATGAAAATGAAAGAAAATTACCTAGAGGACCTATCCTTTCAAATTACAGACAATTTCAAATTATAAAATATTAAGTTTAAATATGACAATTCCAAATTGAAAGTAGTCATCAATGAGCCAATAATTATTACTAGCAAGACCCGTGGAAATTCCACGGGATGATAATCAAGAAGAATGTTTAGATATAACTGATTATGAAAAAAAATCCCATTTAGAAAAACATATAAAACGCAGCAAATGTGTTTAGTAACATGCTTCTGAAAATAATATCCTTTGTTTTTAATTTTCTTGGTCACATCACCTTCTCAATTTACACCAACTTTAAGAGGTGCTATTGATCTAATGTATGCTTAACCCATTTTGTGACGGACAGACCGAAATGAAGGAGGGGAGTGAGACGTATAGGTAGTGGGAGAGAGAGACGTAGGTTGAGAGAGGAACGGCAGGGGGTTGGAAATGCTGGGGAAGGTGGTAGAACTAGGAGGGGAAATAGAGGTTGGGGGGAAAATAATAGAAGTGAAAGAAGATTAGGTAGACATAGGAAAAGGAGGGAAAGACAGATTTGGAAACAGTTAAGGAGGAGAAGGGTAGACAGTAGGAGATGTAGGAGGGAAGGCATTAGGGAAATAGTAACTTGGAATGTGCAGAGGCTATCCTTGAGGGAGAACAATAGGAGGAGATTGCGAAGGGTGGCGGAGCATATAGAAGGGAAGGGATGGGATATAGTCTTTATGAGGGAGGTGAGTGCAGATGGGGATGGGATTATCTGTTTAGGAGAGGAGGAGAGGAGAATGGTGGTGATCCATTCGAGGAAGGCAGCGGTGGTATTGAGAGGGGAGGCGATGGAGAAGTGGGTAGAGGAGGGACAGCAAAGATGGCTTAGGGACAGGGTAGATACGGTAGTGGTAGGGGGAATGAGGCTGGTATTCGCATACCAGCCAATATGGGGATCAAATGATGTAGAAATGGAAACGTATAGGAGGGATGTAGAGGAACAAGTAGCTATGCAGGGCAGGGATAGGTTGATAATAGGAGGGGACTTTAATGCTAATGTAGGCAGGGGTTTTACAAGACAGGGGGTATGTGGTAAGTATGGAGTAGGTAGAGTAAGTGAGGCAGGCAGGGATTTTGTAGAATGGTGTGAGGTGAATGATTTGAGTTATGTGAATAGTTTTATGAAGCACGGTAGGAGGGGTACATGGTTTCATATGAGGTATGGCAGGTGGTATGAATTGGATGGTTTTGTGGTAAGGATGACTGAAAGGGTACGAATGATGAAGCGAATGAAGACTGAATGCAGTGAGGGGCTCTCGGACCACAAAGCGAAGATAATGGAGGTAAAGGTAATGAGCAGAACGTGGAGGAGAATAGGGAGGACGGAGATCCTACCTCCAAGGATAAAGTGGGAGGTGTTGAAGGAAGTAGATAAGATGGAGGAGTATAAGGAGAAGACCAGGGTGAAGATGGAGGAGTGTGGTCCGAGAGGGAATGATAGTAGGACTGAATGGGATGTTTTGACTGGTGTTATGGTAGAGGCAGCGAAAGAGGTGTGCGGTGAGATGGGGAAGGCTGTGGCCCATCCCTGGACAATAGGACACGAGGAAGAGCTGAGAAGGATGAAGAGTAGGATCAGGGAGACTGTGGAAGCTAGGGTGGTGGCAGTTGAAAGGTTAGAAGCGAGGAGAAGGCTTAGGAGGAGAGTGAATGAAAGAGGTGTATTAGAGAGAGCGGAAGAGAATGTAAGGGTAGCTAGAGAGAGTGTGAAAGCAGCTAGGAGAACTGAGAAGCTTGAATTGAGACGATTGGAGAGAGAATGGTGGAATGAAAAGATGAATAAATGTGCGGAAGCGTGTAGTAGTGGTAAGATAGGCATAATGTATAAAGTGTTGCGTGAATTAGGTATGAGAGGTAGTAAGAAAGCAAATGCGAGTGGGAATGTGACTGTGAATGAATTTATGGACCATTTTGAGAGTGTGACTGCAGAAAGGTTTGAGGTGGAACCTGGTATGATAGCAGCGGCAGTGGAAGGTGCGAATGATTTGAGGATGGATGCAGATGCGATAGAAGCGAATGAGTTTATGAATGAGACGCCTGAACGTGAAGAGATTGAGATTGCTATGAAAGAAGTTAATGAATCAGCGCCTGGTGCGGATGGAGTGAGGATAGGGTAAGTGAGGATGGCATGCGAAGAATTGAAAGAGAGAGTGATTGAGATGGTGAAAGCGATGTTTGATAGTAGAGCTGACAGGTGGGATGAATCGTTGAAAGTGGGTGTGATGGTGCCATTGTTTAAGAAAGGTGTTAGGAATGACAGGAATAATTATAGGGGGTGTGTTTGCTTGCGATGGGGAGTAGAGTGCTAGTGAGAGTGATTGCGAAGCGTTTGAGTTGGTGGGCGGAGCGAATGGGTGTGTTGGATGAGAATCAGTCGGGCTTTAGGAAGGGTAGGAGTACAGCGGATGCGGCGCAAATGATGGTGAGAATGAATGAGGATGTTGTGGATTATGAGAAATGAATGAGTGTGCATGGAGGTGAAGTGAATGGGAATGAAAGACCGGTGGCGCGATGGTTCTACCTGCGAAAGGCATATCCTAGAGTAAGCAAGCCCGCGCTGTGGCAGCTACTCGAAAGATATGGTATGAATGGGAAGTGTATGGATACGATTGTGGATTTTGCATGACTGTGTATCGAGCGAAAGGTAAGGAAGGGATGAGTGAGTCGTGGGTGCCTGACAGAGGATTACGTGAGGGCTGCACCACTTCACCGATCCTTTTCAATATTTTTCATCAGGCGGTGATGTGGCAGGCCGAGAATGAAAGAGGTGTGAATGCGGGTGTGGTATGGAAGTGGATGCTTGGTGGGTAGTTTGCGGGTGGAAGGAACTGGGAGCGAATGAATAGCGAGGCGAAAGAGGTGCGACTGAGGAGTGTGCTGTTTGCTGATGATACGACGATTGTGGGTGTGAAAGAGGAGATGAATGATGGTGTGAATGTTGTGAAAGAGGTAATGAGTAGATGGGAGGAGCGGAACAATGAGGATAAAGAGGAGGAGCTTGAGTTTGGTATGGAAGAGGCGAATGAGATTAGAATGTTAGGCAGTTGGGTAGGTGCGGATGCGGATGTGAAGGATAGGATTAAGAGAGCGAATGGTGTATGGTGGAGAGTGAAAGTGCAACTGAAAGGGTCGCGAATGACGAAGAGATGGCAAGCGAGAGTGATTCAGATGTGTGTAGAGAGTGCGATGTTGTTTGATTGTCAGGTACGAACGTGGTATAAAAGGGATGTGAATCGGCTGCAAAAGTGGATGGATAAATGTTATAGGTATGTGTGGAATGATAGGGGAGGCCAACCTTTGAGACGTATGGAAGAAATGCATGTGAATATGACTGATGTGAGAGCTAGGTTAGGTGTGAAATCGGTGGCATGGAAGATTGAGAAGAGAGTGCTTGAGAGAGTGGGTCATGTGATGCGAATGGACAATGGAAGGCAAGTGAAAGCGGTGGTGCTAGGATGGTATGAGAAGTTAAAAGAGGTGAGAAAGGTGCCTGAGAAGAAGGGAAAGACTGTGTTGTATTAGAAGAGGTTATTGAAAGAAGCAGCGATTGATTGGACGGATGTGGAGAGATTGTGCAGCGATAGAGAGGTATGGAAGGATGCCGTGAATGAGAGAATGTACCATCTGGATGTATGGGAGAGACAGCGTGGGCATGAGTATGTATGGGGGGGGGGGCGAATGAGTTAGCTTTAAGTAGGAACATAGGTAGGGGGTAATAGATTTAACATGTAGGTATGAGGGATGTGGGAAGGTATGTAAGTCAAAGGGGGGATTAACGGTACACCAGAAGCGAATGCATAGGGCAGAGGAGGGAAGGGTGACGTTTGTATGTGGGAGGTGCGGGGTAGTATTGCAGACAGAGGGAGCAAGGAAAAATCATGAGGTTAGCTGTACGGGGGTCGCTGGTAGGGGTTTAGGTAGGAGGGAATGTGGGGGTTGTGGGGTGGAGGTATCTAGGAGTAATTACGCTAGGCATGTTAGGGGATGTAGGGGTAGGGGTAAAAATGGGGGGATAGTAGTAGCGGGTGCCGCAGCTGGAACCAGGGGGAGGGTGGCGGTGTGCAGCGTCTGTGAGCGGACGCTGTCTTATGCCAACATGGCAGGCACCAGGAGAAATGTGGGGTTTGGGACTCGGTAGTGGAGCCAGCCCCGATGGGGGTGTCGGCTAAATTGGAAATTGGTACCGAAAATACGAAAAATTAATACTAATTCAACAACAACACCTATCCTATAAACATATTAATTTAAAGAAAAATAATTACGAATCTTGACGCCAACAAACTAAAGTTCATAGTTTACAAAATGAAATATTTAGGGTGAGGAACGTGAACAGTATTCAGAAGAACTAACGTTTAAAAATTAAACATAGGCTTCTAAGTTCGACCTAGATTTTACAGCTATAGAGACAGTGTAAATTTATAAGGAATCTTAACGATTAACTAACTTCTACATTAAATACATTCAACAATTAAGAATAAATAATTAAATAAACAAGTTTTAATAAAGTAAAAATATAAGAACACACTCACCTAAAATAATAGCCTATATAACACATTTTCACTAGTAATTTGTAAGGTTTGTCTGCTCTGCGAGGGGTAAGATAATAATGAAATAGTGGAGGATCTGCTGTTTAAGTAAGTTTTAAGGCAAAAAAGAAAAAGAACGATTTTACAGAATTGCGGATATAATAGTTAAAAAAAGAAAGGTTTAATGAATAATAGTGAAAAAGATTACAAGTATATATAGATTATCCCTTATACATAATTTATTGGAGACATTAATTTGGTTTACACCAACTTTATGAGGTGTCTGTTAAACGTATTTTGTGATAGACCGACTGACGGTTATTATCAGTTTATCACCATACAACATTTCACTTACCTCCACTTCCTCCGCCTTCACTTCTTCCGAGTACGCTTTCACCACTTACATTTCCACCATCTACACTTCCACCATCAACATTTCGACCATCTACTCTTCACCATCTACACTTGCAGTAAATTCACTTCCCCCATCTACACTTTCCCCACCTACACTTCTCCCACCTTCACATTCCCCACCTTTACTTCCCTCATCTTCATTTCCCCAAAACTACTATCCCCCACATTCTCTTTTCCCACCTTCCTTTCCCCACATACACTTCCCCCCATTTCATTTTTCCCACTTCCAATTGCCTCACGTTTTACTAAATATAATCAAATTGAAACACACAATGAAAATAAGAGGTTCAAAATATGAAAGACATTTATAAGATGTTTAGTTTGTGGTATCATGCATACCGAATTTGCTTATATCTAATTACTGAAAGCGTAACGGACGGACTCACTGACTCACTAAAGCCCCGTCCACACGGTCAGTTTTTTTTAGAGAAGTGACAAACTTAATGACAAACTTATCGTCAGTTTTCAAGGAGTGTCTACACAGTCAATTTTTCTCGCCAAAAGTTTGAGGTTCATTGGCGTCAGTTTCGTCAAAATTAATGTTATATATCGTGAAAATAAAATTATATAACTTGGTATAGAACTTTAGAACAGTAAGAAACCAGAAAAATAATTTGTTTTTAATGACAAAATATCGACAAAAATAGATCATAGAAAACAATTCACAACGTAGTCTACCTATAACTTAGATTTAATACATTCTAATACAACCAAGTATTAAAGAGTCTGTCGTCAGCCATTGTAACTAGATTGATACTAAGTTTGAAAAAATTGAGGTTTTTGTAGGTGTACCTAGCTGTAATAAACTGAAATGACGCGCAAATAAAAAAATATTATTGCCGGAAAGTCAGTGTGTACTTCAAACTTTATCGTCAGCAAATAGTTTGACAAACTTTTTGATGACGATATCCAACATGTTGGAATAAAGAAACTGATGAAAAGTTTGACGATTTGCTGACGCTAGGAAATTATCGTCATTTAGTTTGTCATTAAGTTTGTCACTTCTCTGAAAAAAACTGACCAGTGTGGACGGGGCTTTAGGAAGGAACACGTAGAACTATAATATGATAGTATGAAAACTTCATGGCTACCTAAATTTAAAATATTGAAAAAATTATGTTGATACAGGTAAGCCTCGCTCTAAGTTAGAAATTAGAAAGTAATTCTACAGAGAAGTATATACCGGGTGACCAATAAAAAACTGGTCGAAAGTAAATGCTAATAACTCAAAAAGTAATTAGTATAGAAAGATGAAACAAATATCACATAAAAGAGTTTATCTTCAAGTTTTATTTGATATCAAAGATATTGAAAATTATCGAAGAGGGATACAGATATCTCAATTAAAGATAATGGATATTTCGTCAACACATTTTATTCAACCCTCATTAATCATTATGCAACTAACTATTGAATAGCGTGTTTTCATTGCTAAACATTATCATTTAATCAGTTCTGCAACTAAAGTTAAGAAAAAAATATGCCATTCAATACAACAAGGATATAAAATTTAAGATGGTTAAGAATTTGTTCAATAAATGGACAAGAAATGAAGTGTTTGAGAAACCGTTGCACTCGGCGAAAGTGACAGTTCGGTGCGGTTTGAGTTCGCATAGGCCATGCATGGTCAATATTTTTTTAAAGATGTAGAGACTGAAAATGTTTGTTCTGTAAACACCGACGAATACAGTGAAATGTTAAATACTGTAATGACTGACGACAATCATCTTGACTTTTGGTTCCATTATGACACTGCAACTGCATACACATTCTTGTCTGCACTAGACTGATTGAAAATTCACTTCGAGGACAAGATTATTTCGCACCGAACCGTTTTCTCTGTCCAACTAAGTCCCTTGACCTTTCACCTTTGGATTTTATCTCTGATAAATGTTAAAGAGAAGGTATTCAAATTGAAAACAAACATGATTGGAGACTTGAAGCAAGAGATATGTGAAGTAACCAAAATATAATAGTTGCAGAAATCGCTTATTTTGAAAAAAAAGGATTAATCTATGTATTAAGCACAGCGGTAAGGATTTCAAACACTTGTAATATACCGAATAAAACTTGAGAATATAAATTTTTTTGTGATTTTTGTTTCACCTTTCTACACCAATTAGTTTTGAAGTTATAAGCATCTATTTTCGACCAGTTTTTTATTGGTCACCCGGTATAACATTAACTAAACAAAACATCATTACAATATGAATATTATAAAAATGGTATAAAGATATTTAATTCATTGGTCATATTACAGAGTTTGAATACAGTGAAACTCTTGAGTTTATAACTCAGAGCCACTTCATATTTTTGGTACACTATTGATTGTTATCTATGATTAAAATATTAAGAAAACCATAGTTATTGAGGGTTAACTTGACGTATATTATTTTCAATAATTTAAACATAGAAAATACTTCAAAACTGAAGTGTATTTCATAATTCAGGTCCTTCAATTATACTCCATTGCTTCATAACTCAGGAGTTTTACTGTATTAACTTAGTAATATATTATAAAAGCGAATATTTGAACAATATCTATAACATCTACGATAGGATATTAGTCACTGACATGTACCGGAACTGAAACACAGGCAAGTGAGTGACACTCAGCAGTGCGGGCACAAAGTATACGTGTGAACAGATCACTGAAAAACAGTGCCACACACTGCGTTCGAGAAGCGATTTGGGCACACACCAGTGCCACACTTGTGTGCTCGTGTAAACGCCGCTTAACGGATATCCACTGGCTCTGAACAGTATAGCCACGTATAAACGACTTGTTGGTGATGGAGATACTTAACGTTGCCAATGTAGTGCTAGTGTTGAATTGGGCTAGTGCAAATCCGACATTTTGTCAACTCACTGATCCAGTTCTAGCAAATGAATTTTAAATGTCTCATGAATAACTTATAAACGTCTTATTAATTAATTAAAAACCTGTTATTAATTCATAATGTTTCCAATGTCATGCCGGTCTACGGCCTGTACTATTTTATATTAGATACGTATTACGCCATGCAGAGCACGTGAAGACAACAGTTACTTCTAACAATGTAGGTAGTAACCGTCCTATAAATACATCTTATATATTAAAATCAGGGGGACACAATATACAACTGTTACCTATTCAAATTTAAACCTATGTTATTTTATCTACGCTAATTTAACCAAATAATATTTTAATTTAAAATTGAATAGAAAGTTTAATTTACAATCTGAATAATTATTTCAATCGGACAAATAACTTTTTATACTAAATATATGAATTGACTAGCGGCCTGGCTCATTTTTATGAATAAAAATATAATGGGTTAAAATAAAAATTGAACTAGAAACGGCTACAATTCCAAATATATACTCAATTGAGGTAGTATTAATTTGGCTATTTGGTGTGATTAATGTTGAGAGAGATCGTTTGCACCTGACTTTTCTGATTGTCTGGCGATAACTGCTAAATATAAACGGCAGACCAGTATAATAAATATACTGGTACATCAAAAAATCATTGGATTGGTTAACCAATGTTTCCCTTCATTGAGCCAGTGCTGTTTGACAACCGTTGGACCAGTGTCGTTTACCATACATTGGCCCAGTGTGCAATAGCATTGGCCTGCCAATGCCCGATCGTGTCTTTACTTTGCCAACATTTACCGACGTTGGCCCGAAAGTACAATGTTATCAGGGTTATTAATTTTGATACCTCCCCTGCAGAAGTATGGGGCAAAGTAAGAGTAATAAGAGGTTATAATCATCCCATGTCTGTGCCATTTGAACACCAAGGTAATCTAATAGTCAATTCCAAAGACAAAGCTAACTTGATTGCAACTAATTTGCAAAACCAAACCAGTGGTGTACATCATGCTCTGACAGACTATTTTAAAATGGTACATGATGCTGCAAACCAATCAGAGCAGAGCCTAGACACAGACATTACTATGTGTGAACTGATGACATCTCTGTCATCAGTCCTTATCAATTTGCTGCAAACCGCATCGAATTTGGTAGCGTATTTTTAATTTTATATGCTTTTAAAGATTTTTAAAATCAAAACTCTACAAAACCTATTTTACTTCCAACTTACTAATTTAAGAAATTTTCAGCCTGAAGAAAAAGAATGTACACCATTTGTTTTGATTGTCAACTAGGTATTAGGTTTAATAAATCCATTTAATATTCGTGTAAAGATATAAAATTGAATGAACTTATAATAGAAACGTTTATATACTATAGGAAACAATTAATATCTAAAATAATTTAAATAAAGGCCGAAATCGCATGGTTTGTTTATAAAATTCAAATTTGTAATCAAAACAAAGAGTGTACAATCTTCTTCTTGAGCATCAGATTAGTGATTCGCTCAATTGTTGCTCACAGAGTATTAAAAAACTTTAAAAACAAATTATGAAATATATATTGAACCGAATTGTATGCGGTTTGCAGAATAAAGATCGTAGACCTTAGTTCTATGATATTATGTTATAAACTCATTTTTTTCCCTTTAAAGGTTTTAAGGATTTCAAGCTAATTCACATAATATTCCAATGATTTCGTAAAAAGTACTTGAAATACAAATATTTTGTATATAAAAGTCCTAATACAGGTATTAAAATCATTATATATTATAGTTGGTGTACACAATTCTCACATCTTTCACAAATAAATACATTCCATTCACTTAAATATTTAGTCAGTTCTGTTCATTCCTGTACCAACAAGTAACGCTAAAGTCTCTCTTCAAAGAATTTGTTATTATTTCTTAATTTGTTGATATAATGCCTCAAATATTATTATTTAATAAGCCTTTTTTGTGAATACCTCTAATTACTTTGATATATATCTTGATAATGCACAAAATAAAAAATTCCAAGGAAAATTTTGCAATTCCAAGGACTTTTTGGGTAAAATTTAAAAGATTATATTTATTTCACCTGGCAACCCTGCCTCTGAATCAGACAAAAAATTCCTCACCTGGAGGTGATGAGATTTCTTACTCTATGTTAAAGTCTCTTCAGAACAATGAGAGAGAAGAGTTACTTGATATATTTAATAAAAGCTGGCAGACTGGTATTATCCCAAAAGCTTGGAAAACAGGAACTGTAATTCCAATTCACAAACCTCAAAAACCGAAAGATCAGGCCTCATCGTATCGTCCTATACCATTACTATCTTGCATAACCAAAACCCTCGAACGGATTATCAAAAACAGACTGGAACAAAAAGTGGAATCGGAAAAACTTTTGCTTGATTCACAATGCGGTTTCAGAAGAGGACAGGGGACTATTGATGCACTGATGAGACTTGAAAATGAAATTAGATCTGCACAATGCTCCCATAAACTGTGCCTTGTCACTTATATATATTTAGCCAGGGCATTTGATACTGTGTGGAGGGAAGGTTTGGTTGCAAAATTGATTGGGGTGGGATTTTGGGGAAAAGTTGTTAGGTGGCTAGATAGCTATTTCAAAGACAGGGAAATCAAGGTCTACCATGAAGGAGTCTACTCTAATTCCTTTTCTTTGGAAGCACGCACTCCTCAAGAAGCTGTCCATTCTCCCATACTTTTTAACCTGATGCTTAGTGATATACCAAAAGATCCAAATATATCCTTATACTTTTATGATGATGATATCACTATAACTTGCTCTGATACCAACAATAATATAGCCAAAAGTAATATGCAACAATATTTGAATAAGTTCACTGAATGGTGTAAGTTGTGGGGACTCACTGTTAACCCTCTTAAAACGGGTGTAGGTCATAGTCATAAGCCCCCCCGGTCATAAGCCCCCCCGGTCAAGAGCCCCCCCGGTCATGAGCCCCCCTAGGTCATAAGCCCCCCCGGTCAAGAGCCCCCCGGTCAAGAGCCCCCCCGGT